>JAODAL010026218.1:0-57165 GCA_025379985.1 Phyllomedusa bahiana
TGGGCCCCGATGAAAACTTTGGGAAAGGGTAATGAAAAAAAAAAAATTTAAAAGCATTAAAATATTCATTATAAAAATTTTTAAAATTGAGTGGGCCCCAAAAATAAAAGAAAAAGTCTTTTTTTCGGAACCCCAAATGCGTAAGCTTCTTCAAGATAGGTTTCTCCATTTCTTGCAAGGAAAGGGAAAAGGGCCCTGGGTTTGCATTCGCTTAGTGGTAATCCCTTTTGGGGGAAAAACAAGAAATAAAAAATTTGAAAAGGTTTGGGGGAAAATAAAAAATTTTAAAGGGTTTTTGGGGAAAAAGCAGTTTTTAAAGATTCCCCTTTTTTCATTTGATTAAAACTTTTTTTCCCTCAAACTGCAGGTTATGAGCAACAAGGGCCCGGGGAGAGAAATTTTGAAATATTGCGACTGTGGAAAAAAAGATATCAAGGAAAAAAAAAATCCAGAAAGCTTCAGAAAACTGTTTTGGCAAATTTTAAGAGTTGGGTTGATGGGAGTTTCAAGAGACAAAAAAAAAAAAATTTTTACTGAAAAACAAACCCAAAATTTTTAGTGTAATTTTGTAACTGGGGTTTTTAATTTCAATTTTGTTTTATAAAATGTTTTTTGTTTTTGAATTTTTGCTAAAATTTCCTCAAAAAAATATCGGAAAAATTGGGATAACAAAATTTCTGCATCTTTATTTTTGCAAAAAAATAGGGCCCAAAATGTTTGAAAAATTTTGGCCCTGGGGAAAACCCAAAATTTTATGGAATAAAAAAGGGTTTGGGAAAGGCTGTTTTGAAACCGTGTCCCGAGGGTCATTTAAACAGGTGCATTCCCAACACTTTGGAGCAGGGTTTGTATCAGGTTTAAAATTTCCCTTTGAAAAATGGTATTTCCGTTTCCGATGTAATGCGCCCAGAAATGCCAAAAAGGGAAGCTTTTAAATATGAGCTTCATACGGTTTGAGTGCCCCCACCCCCCCACACATCCACCCAGATGGGACATTACAAAAACGCCGCAGGGGATGTAATAACCCCGGGGTTTGGGGTGCGGGGGGAATTTTAAAAAAGTATGAAAGGGGCAGCGCGGAACTTTGGGCAATAAAAACCCCAGAAATTGGCGAGCCCCCCCCCTTTTTAAGTCGCCCCCTAATGTTTCCCAAAATACTGAAAGTTTTTAAAGCATTAAATTTTTTGTATTTCCCTAAAAGGAAAAAATTTTTCGGGTAAATTTTGGGGCCGAGCCAAATAAAAATTTTCCCCTTGTCAGTAATTTTAAATTTTCCCGGAGGTTAAAAAGAAATATTAGAAAAAAACTAAATTTTAAAAACGATCCCGAAAAACTTTGAAAATTTTTTTAGAAAAAAGTATTATCGCTTTTGGTTCTATTAAACCCTTTTTTTTCCCTAACGAAGTAGAAAGGGTATGCCAAATTTTTCTCACACTGCCCCTGAATTTTGGGCCCAGTTTTGTTAATAAATAAAAATACAGTTTTTTTTGTTTCAAACCCTTTTTGTTGAAACCCTATTTCTATTTAACCCCCTGAATTTAAAACCAATTATTCAGAGAGGGTGCCTTCCCTTTTTCATGATTATGTTGAGCGATTGCCCTTGGCTATCGAGATCGAGCGATAGTTCATAAATCGGGGCCCCTATCGATAAAGGTTTTTTCCCATAAATGAGCATCGGGAAAATGAGGGGAAAAAAAAAAACCCCTTAAAAATCTATTTGGGGGAGCAACAAAACCTTCATTTTTTTCACCCAAAAAAGGCGGAAAAAGCTGAAATTAAAAAATCCCCACAGTTTAAAAGGAAAGTGCTAACCTTTTGGGAAAACACTTTAAAGGGTTTTAAAGTCACAGAAAAAAATCAAGCCCTTTCCCTTTTTTGTCTTGTACCCCAGCCGGGCCCTTAAAAACCCGCAAACCCCCCACAAAATTAAAAAATGCCCGAAGGCAGTATGATTTGAACCCTAAGTTTTGAATACATTGAAAATCCTTCCGGAAAAAGCAGCATGAGCCCCAAACCCCATACCCCCCAAAATTAAAAAGTGCCGGGGAAAAAAAGGGTCTTTCAACCCCCATTTTAGTTCCTGGACATTGACTAACCTGTTGGACCGCAGGTAGACCATTAAACCCGTCTGGGCCCCCAGATTAAAAAATGCGGGAAAAAGGAGTCTGTTAGTCTGTATTTTTTTTGTTTTGTAAATAAAATATTATTTGCACCTTTTAATTTTCCGTGGTGAATATAGAATTTTTTTTTTAAGATTTACCTGGGCTGGTCAATGAACAATGCGGGGGTGCAAAAGTCAAAAAACAAACGTTTTGTTTCGTTGATACACGGTATTTTTGCACCTTTCCAAATTTACCTGTGGGGAATATAGAGTTGCTGTTTTAAGATTTACGCAATGCTGCTCAAGAACAATGCGGGTGCGCAAAATCAAAAAAAAACGTAAGTTTTTTTTTTGGTATAAAAACGATATTTTTTTTCACCTTCAATTTACCCGTGGGAAAAAAGAATTGCTGTTTTAGATTTTCGGGTGCGCGTCAATGAACAAACGGGTGCGCAAAAGTCAAAAAACACGTAAACTGGATGTTTTTTGTGATAAAGGTTTTTTGGCAACAAACAAACTGTGTGACTACAAGAGCGTATTGAATTTAACTGCAAGGGGGATATTAACAGTCACGGTGTAATGGGTAAAATTTAAAATGAAACCCATCTGAAATGTTTTCGATAATAAAATGATGTTTTTTCAGCTAACAAGAGAACTGCAGTTACTAAAATATGTGTATCCCAAAATAAGTTCAGGTGCCCAATATCCGGGAAAATTTCAATAGCAAATGTTAAAAATTAAAAAATCCCTACAATGTCTACACAATCTTTTGAACTTTATCCCGTGTTCTTTTAAAATGACTTGTTGTGTTCGCCGGGGGGGCCCCCCCCCCCGCCCCTCCCACCGCCGTGAATTTAAAAGGGGTAATGTGCTTAAAATTTTTACTAACTACAAAAATGTTCAAATCTCTAAATTTAATAAATTGGAAGGATCACACTAATAGAAGGTTTTTTTTGTGCAAAAAGCTAATTTCGCTACGTTTTGGCCACAGGCAGATCGCAGGGGCCTTCCCTATGGACGCTGAGAGACACGAGGCGAAACAGGAAATGTGTTCTATGGTAAAACGAGGGGCTGTGTTTTTCCAGCCAATCGCAAAAATACACATCCCAGTATGACGTCGCACAAAACTCTCACCCCCCTCTATTCGTAATTGATTTCTGGGCCCCCAAAAATTTCAGAAGCGCCGAAAAAAAACCGATCTTAATAGATATGCTCAATTTTTTAAACCCTTTTTATGTTATCTGGAAATTTCGATCACCATAAAAACCTTGCCGATTTCAACTTTGTCGATAAAAACCGCTCAACACTACTCATGATCGTAGAACTGAGTAATCAGGTTTATTTGGTTTCCATATCACAACAGCCACTCTAAACCATGCATTGGTCTACAAACATATTTGTAATTTCCTGAGCACTAATGAAAATTCTGCAACCAGACTATCATGTGCCACTTAGAATACTGGCGTTATGTTATAGACTTTGCCAAATTTCTAAAAGGGCCCGGGGGACTTTTACCCCTATTCCCTTGTTTATACCCGCATTAGTTAAAATAATAGTTATTAATTTCTTTTACTTTTACTAAAAAGAAGCTCAAGCAGTTTTAGTAAATATAAACTCCTAGTACAGACAATAGTGTCTTTAACAGATAATAAATGTGTCCTTCTTTACTTTTTGTCTTTGCTTGCAAGATGAATGGTGCGAGCTGATCAGTTTTTAAAAAATTTCAAGATACTCTGCCAGGAGATTACTAGTGCAATGCAAAAAATTTTAATATCACTAATTTAAGTCAAATAAAGAAACTCATATATTGCAATGACTCATTACAGTATGAATTACAAGCTTTTAATATTACATTTGTGAGCCCATAAAGATAAAAAGATAGTTCTGAAGAACCCCTTTCTTTTTAATGATATTCTAATTTTTTAGATGCCAGTATAACTTTATAGGTTTCCCATCCTGAAAAATGTTTTAAAATTTTTTTGTTCCTATCAACGAATCAGAACTCCCCCCTTTAAAATTTTTTTGGGATTATATGAAACGAGGGGGAGCTCTGGGTTTCTGGGGGCCCCATGTGTTTAATGGGGACCCCCACAGTTTTAAAATGATCGAGGCGTGGGGTTTTGCGAGCATGTCTTGAATATGTATTGAATTTGTATTATATCATGATAAATTTAAGTCCCTAATCAATTTATGAAAAGGTAGTTATGGACAGCATTGTCTTTGCCTGTTAAGTTTAAGAAACTATAGGATAGGGGGGACGTCATGCCAACTACGTTAACGGATCGTGTCAATTTGGGGAATTATCTGCCGGGAACCGATAGCCGAAATAGATAATCCCGAGACCATAAAGTCATGGAAGAGGAACAACTTTATTTTTACACCCCAAACAGGGGGGGGAGAAGCTGGAAAAAAACTCCAAACAGAAATTGATACTTGCTACTCTTAGGCAAGACAAATTTTGGAACAAAGTACAGAACCCCCTGTACCACAGAATGACCCTTTAAACCCGTCTGACCCACAGATTAAAAAGTGCCTAGAAAAGGGTCTTTGAACCACCATTTTAGTGAAAGGACATTGACTATGGTGTCCCCGGTCCGCGCATGACCCTTAAATCACATGCCCCCAGTTAAAAAGGCTGAAAAAGGAGTCTTTAAACCCCCATTTTAGTTGAAAATGGGGCATTGACTATCCCTGTACTGGACCGCTGCATTACCCTTAAATCTACATCACCACAGATTAAAATGTGCAAGAAAAAGGAGTCTTTGAAAAATCATTTTAGTTAAATTGGACATGACTACCCTGCCTGTACCACAGCATACCCCCAAACCTGCATGACCCACAGATTTAAAAAAGGGCCGGGAAAAAAGTATCTTTGAACCCCATTTAGTTTTAAAATGGACATTTACATACTGTCCGTTTTCCACGTGACCCCAACCTGCTACCCCCAGATTAAAAAATGTCGGAAGAAATTCTTTGAACCACCTTTTAGTTTAACTGGACATTGACAAAAACCCTGTCCCGGGCCCCCAGATGACCCCAAAACTGTCTGACCCCAGATAAAAAAAATTTCCGAAAAAGGAAAGGGGGCTTTGAACCATCATTTTAGTTGAACTGGAATTGACTATACCCGTCCTGTACCCCCAGCAGACCCTCAAACCCTGCATGACCCCCCGATTAAAAAAAATGCCGGAAGAGGAGGGTGGGGAGGATGAGGGGGACTCTGCCCCCTATTGGTGGGGATGCTCCTTTCTCAAAGGGGTTTTGGCTTGCGTGTGGAGGTGTTGAGGAGGAACTGGCATTCAAATTCCTAACTCCCCCAGAGGATCTTGCCTTTATTTTCCCCCTGCCCGCAGCAAATTCAAAAAGTCTCTTCTTAAACATCTACTGCAAGCCCCAAGACCGTATTTCCCGGGGGATGGAAACTCTTCCCCCCCCATCCCCGGAAGAGTGGTTTGTAGAAAAAAAACTTTTGCAAAGAATGGAGGGTAAAGGGGCCATTCTCCCGAACAGGGGACCCCGGTTCCTAGAAAATGGGTTTAGCTGGATTTTTACTTCAAGGATTTCCTTTATCCTCTCTATCACCCCCTAAAGTAAATTATGCTAATAGTTCTTTGAACTTTTACCCCCCCCCCCCTTTTTTTATTTATTTATTTATTTTTTTTTTCTTCTTTCTCTCCTCTTCCTCCTCTTTCTTTTGTGCTTATTTGTTTGTCCTGTATGAGTGTGGGTGTTGTGATGTATTGTCCATTATATATGGTCTTATATGGGTTTTATGCCCTTTTTCCCAGTACCCTTCGTGTATTCGACCTTCTGTAAAAGGGGTTTTTACAGGACCTGCGGTCATCCAGGAAATTTTTCCCTTTTCTTCGCCCCTTTTTCGGCGGGAGGGGGGGGAAGGGAGGGGAGACTTAATGTAAGCCAATCTGCTTTGCTCATCACAGAACTCTGCGGATGCCAGTGTTCTAGTCTTTGTATTCTACCTTGATATTGGCGTTTTACCTCCTTTTATTTCTCAATATTACTGCAATTTTGATTTCTTATTGCCTTTATGCTTTACTTGTATACACATATTGAATTTGCACAAAGTTTGAAATACGGGTCAAGTCTTGTTATAAAATAAAGCCCCCTTTTTTGAATGAGAGGAGAAATGGACATTCCCCACCGAGAGAGTAACCTCCCACTCCTCTTCGAAGCCTTGCCGCCTGACTTGAGGATGTGGTCTTTAGGGGGTTCTCTTTTTTTTTTTTTCTTCTCTCTCTTTTCCCTGCCCTGTGGAATCTCCATTGCTGCTGATCTTGTATCTGGTAAAAGAATTGGGAAAACTTACTGCCTTGTTCTTTAGACTCATATTGAAGTTTTCCCTTGTTAAAACCTATGGCTTTTGTACTACACAACTTATTGTTGACCGGTTACCTGTGATGCTTTGATATGTTATACTACTTATAATTCTCGTCTTGATTGCCATGTGCGATGTTTGAACATGTTTATTCTTTCTAAATAAAAGCCTTTGAATAAGAAAATAAAAGTGCCGGAAGAAAGTAGTCTTTGAACCCCCATTTTAGTTGAACTGGACATTGACCATCCCTATACTGGACCGCAGCATGACCCTCAAACCTGTGTGACCCACAGATTAAAAAGTGCCTGAAAAATGAGTCTTTAAACCACCATTTTAGTTGAACTGGACATTGACTATACCTGTCCTGGACCGTAGCATGACCCTTAAACCTGTCTGACCCACAGATTAAAAAGTGCCTGAAAAAGGAGTCTTTGAACCACCATTTTAGTTTAACTGGACATGGATTATCCCTGTCCTGGACCGCAGCATGCCTCTTAATTCTGCTGAAAAGACCACGTTGGATCCGCAATGTCGTCATCATCATCATCAACACAGGAGCTGCGGGCTACAAGCAACAGGCACTGCAAGGTGTTGCCGACCGCCCGGGATTTTTGCTGATTGAACGGCTTCCTTCTCCTCCTCTGATGGCATCAGCGATTGGGTGTCAGAGCGAACAAAATCATGCTTTTTGGCCTCTTGATCTTTTTAAATGCCTTCTGACCCCAACCGCATTTTGTCATCAAAGAGGTCTTCAGAAAATGGATTATCCACAGAGGTGGGTACACAAGTTGACATTTGGCTGCCTTCGCTTCATGTTGGACGGATGCTGACGATGATGATGATGACATTTGTGGCCGTGACTGGGAGGACGAGGAGGTAAGACAGCTGGATGCAGGTTGCATTAACCACTGAAGAACAGATTTGCGACGCTGTTCGTTACTGAGATTCACAGGGCACCGACGCAGCGATGACAGGCTTGATGGTCCTGCAACCAACGATCCGCTGGCTTGCATGTTCTCGCCAACATTGGAAGGAGCACCTTCTCTCGTACCTCTACCTTCATGTCCTACACCCCTCTTTGCTCACTTACAACCTGCAGTTCGCTCCATGTTAAGAAAGAAAAAAATGTAAAAAGGTATGGAAGAGTTTTTGACAGTCTTTTATTAAAAGACAATAGGTTGCACTCCAATTATAGAAATTTATCAAATTTTTATTTTTGTTTAATGCAAACTTTGATAATTCCAAAATGGCGAATACATGAGCCGACTTCAAAATATATGATAATCCATGTTAGTACAAATTCTATTACAGATTCTAGTAGACGTTTCGATCAGAGTTTGATCTTTTTCAATAGAATCTCCATTCTTTTAAGTTTCAATTAATCATTTTTCTATCATAAATCCTTACCGGACCATTGCATGCGTCCGTAAGTATGATGCCTACATGACATGTGCAGAGATGAAGCCAATCAGAGACCGGCGGGATTCTGTGACGTCACCGCACTTATAAGTCCGGGCGCGACGCTGGGAGCTTATACCGCTCTCATTGTACTGAATAGGGAAGGTGCTGCCGTGGCTGCTTATGATATCTCATACTAAAGAACTCACTTTTATACAGCAATTTTTTGGGGGAAGTCTTTCTGTTGTTGCGTACCTTAAAATACACGCCATTTTAACACGCTACAAAGCTGGTAATTGTTGGCAGCATATTTCTTTTGCGCAATTTTCAACCAGGGTTAATTAAGCGTTGTTCTGCTGTTTTGGTCACTAAAAGAAACGTTCTTTTTCACCGTAAAGAAGACATTTTTTCCTGTAGCATAATTCATATCCGAAGGTTAATTAAGCCTGTTTTTTGCTTTTACAAATTTAGTAAAATACAGTGTTTTTAAATGGCACATACAAGTAAATTTTTCCTGGCCATTTGTGGAGCACAAATTTCTATCCAAGGGTTACCCAAGCTTCTTAGTGGGTTTTATTTGGAGTCAAATACAGGGTGTGTATTTATCATATACAGATATCTTCATCAAACAGTGTCTGTATATTTTAAAAAAAAACAGTATGTCAGACAGAGAGGGGGCAGGGTCTTCACCTGCGAGTGGCAGTGGGACAAAATTCCCGGGGCAGGCCCAGGTCGCAACACAGCAAGGGGACGTCGCAGCATGGGTCACTCGATGAGGCCAGAACTGCCTCGTCATGTAGCAGCCGTGTTGTTCAGCAACCCAATGGTTCTTTATTGGTTGACTAGGTCCCACTTCCTCCCAGATGACATCTGACAACCCCAGCCAAGAGTCGTGGGAATGTCAGATTACAACCCTTAGTTGGCATGGCCCGGGGAGAGGTCAGCGGGCCTCACCTGTCCTCAACCCGTCTCTGTCCCATCCGGTTCCCTCAGCCAGAGATCTAGTATGTGGTCTGGGCTCAGCGCCACTATACAGCAAGGATGAACAATTTGAGGAGGGCAGTCAGCAGTTACTTGGCAGGGACGAAATGGGGCCAATGTCCTCTGCTTTCTTGCAGAGGCGGCAAAGTATAGATGTGGAGAGTGGCAAAGGGAGTCATGTTGTGAGGGGTCACCTCTGCATACCAAGACCGGTGATGAGGACAGCAGTGCGATGAAACACAAATTTGATGATGAGTAGCCGACCGCACTTGGAGCGGGTTTAAGCAAGGGGTTCATCATCGTCAGGAGAAGAGAACGCCAGCTTGCGCATCAGGCAGCTTCGCAGCCAGCAAGGGGGTTGTGTGGCCGTGAGTCAGCAGGGTAGCAGCAGTGTGAGGTCGGGAGCCAAGCGGCCACGGGGTCGAAAAAGTCACTCAATGCGGAGCGGTGGCGGTAAAATCAGATACGCGGCGGTGTGGCAGTTCTTTGCTAAGGCACCGGAGAAGCCGAATATGGGCATATGTAGAATCTGTGGGCAGAAAGTGAAGTGTGGCCAGGGAGCTAACGTTGGCACCATGGCCCTGCGTCAACACATGCAGCGTCACCATCCGGTGGCCTGGGAGAAACGTGGCTCAGATGTGGTGATCCATCCTGCCGCCGCAGCAACAGCAGCAGCAGCACCCAGTGGCACACATGCCATTGTAGCCAGTCAAGGCTCCTCCACCTCAGCAGAAGGGAACTGTTTCTCTTTGCCATCATCTCCCGGTCCAGATGCTCCTGCTCCTCGCTACTCATGGCGCCAGCAGTCGTCCAGGGAGGCGATTGCAAAGAGACAACAGTATGCGTCCAACCATCCTAAGGTGCAGAAGCTGACCGTGCTCCTGTCTAAGTTTTTGGTACTGCAGTCCCTCCCTTTCCAAATGGTGGACTCTGCACCGTTCAGAGAACTAACGGCTTGTGCCGGGCCGAGATGGAGAGTTCCAAGCCGTAACTTTTTTTCCAAAAAGGCAGTACCAGCACTTCATAAATATGTAGAACAGAAGGTGGGCCAGTCCTTAAGCTTATAGGTTTGTTGCAAGGTGCACAGCAGCGTGGATGTCTGGAGCTCTAACTACAGTCAGGGCCAGTACATGTCCATTACGGCCCACTGGGTGAATGTGCTTCCTGCCCAGGCACACCAACAACTTGGACAGGAGACGGAACTTTCTCCTCCACGTTGTCAAACTGCGGCTCCTGCGCCAATGTCCGCCTCCTCCTCCTCCACCACCACCACCATCTCAGCCTCCACAAGTATTGCTCCATTATACCACATGTGTAGGGCACAGCGGTGTCACGCAGTTCTACACCTGGCTTGCCTCGGCGAACGAAGTCACACAGGGGAGGAACTGCTCCGCGTCATGCAGCAAGAAATCGATGTGTGGCTTTCTCCGCACCAACTGCAAATCGGAACCATGGTGACGGACAATGGGAGGAACATGGTGTCCGCGCTGCACCGAGGAGGGATGGTCCATGCGCCCTGCATGGCGCATGTGTTTAATCTGGTTGTGAAAAGGTTCCTGAAGTCTTCCACAGATCTTCAGAAGATTCTGAAAATGGCCAGGAAACTGTGCATGCACTTCATCCATTCCTACAAAGCCAGGAACACCCTCCTCGAGTTGCAGCGGCAGAACGGCCTCCCCCAATACACGCTGATATGCAATGTTTCTACCTGTTGGAATTCCAGCCTGCACATGTTGGACCGACTGTATGAACAGAAAAAGGTCATTAACGATTTTTTGATGATCCAGGCGGACAGGAGTACTCCCCTGTGTAACTTTGATGTCAACCAGTGGCAGCTCATGTGTGACACCTGCCGTTTGCTGAGGCCATTCGAGGAGGCGACGTTATTTGTCAGTCGCCAGGACTACGGGATGAATAACGTCATTCCACTGCTTCATGTCCTGCAACAGATGCTGAAAAATCTGTCTGGGCAGGGGACTGGAGACGTGGTGACAACATCTCGCGGCCACATGAGTCCGATGGGGACTGAAGTGGAGGAGGAGGAGGAGGACATTGGAGCAAAAGCATTGTCTGGTGAAATGAGTGGATTTTCTACCCAGGTGACAAGAGAGGAGGAGCCGGAGCAGCTGGAGGAGGTAGATGGAGATGAGGAAGACGAGTCAGATGACCCGCAAGCACCGTGGCAGTATACAGTGGAGATGGAGGCAGGGAGCCCCTTGGAGTCGCTTGTACAGATGGCCCACAGCATGCTGATATGCATTGCGTGTGACAGCCGAATAGTCAGCATCCGGCAGAGGGATGAATTCTGGCTATCCACCCTATTGGACCCTCGCTACCGGACCAAAATTGGAGCCTTTTTCCCAGCTATATGAAGGGAGACAAACTCAAATACTATAGGGAAATCCTCCGTAGTCAGTTGGCCGCTGCCTATGTGCGGCATCGTCCCTCCTCTGATAGGTCTGACCGGGGGGTTCTTCAGCGCTCACGGACTACTGCCGTGGTTGCTGGGGGAAGGTTGGGGGGTAGGAGCAGTACCAACTCCATCAGCAGCAACCTAAGTCTGGAGTCACTGATGAGCAGCTTCCTTCACCCGCCTATGAGGAGGGCACTCGCCAGCAGCAGCAGCAGGACCTGGAGCAGTCCCTGAACCAACAGGTGATGGCCTACTTGGACAGCAATCCCCAGTTAGAAGATCCGCTGGACTACTGGGCAGCCAAACTGGATGTGTGGTCGCAACTTGCCGAGTTTGCAGTGGAGAAGCTGTCCTGCCCGGCCAGTAGTGTGGCATCAGAGTGGGTGTTCAGTGCGGGGGGGCCATCGTTATCCCAAGGAGAACCCGCTTGTCCACGGGAAATGTGGAACGACTGACCTTTGTCAAGATGAATCAGGCATGGATCGGCCAGGATTTCCACACACCAATGCCTTAGGCGTCAGACTACATCAGCCATGACGCCTCACCCAAACTGTGAGAAATGAGTCTGGGTTCAAACTACCTGCCTCATCCACTATTCTGATGCCACCACCCGCCTGATGCCACACACCTGCTGCCAGTTTCTCGATCTGCCTACCACCATCTTTACCAGGGACTGGTATTGCCACCCACCTCCACACTGTCATTGTGCCGCTCTGTGGCCTACTCCTGTTTTTGCAACCTCCAGAATTTCATTGTGCCACTGTCTGACCTCATGCTGCTGCTGTGGCTGCTGCCATGCCCTCCACACTGTGTCATTCTGCCACTGTCTGACCTTATGCTGCTGCTGTGGCTGCTGCCTTGACCTACACACTCTGTAATTGTGCCACTTTGTGGCCTACTCCTGTTTTTGCCACCTCCAGAATGTCATTGTGCCACTCTCTGACCTCATGCTGCTGCTGTGGCTGCTGCCGTGACCTACACACTCTGTCATTGTGCCACTGTCTGACCTCATGCTGCTGCTGTGGCTGCTGCCGTGCCGTCCACACTCTGTCATTGTGCCACTGTCTGACCTCAAGCTGCTGCTGTGGCTGCTGCCGTAACCACCACACTCTGTCATTGTGCCACTCTGGGGCCTACTCCTGTTTTGCCACCTCCAGAATGTCATTGTGCCACTGTCTGACCTCATGCTGCTGCTGTGGCTGCTGCCGTTACCTCCACACTCTGTCATTGTGCCACTCTGTGGCCTACTCCTGTTTTTGCCACCTCCAGAATGTCATTGTGCCACTCTCTGACCTCATGCTGCTGCTGTGGCTGCTGACGAGACCTACACACTGTGACATTGTGCCACTGACAGACCTCATGCTGCTGCTGTGGCTGCTGCCGTGCCCTCCACACTGTGTCATTGTGCCACTCTGTGGCCTACTCCTTTTTTTGCCACCTCCAGAATGTCATTGTGCCACTCTCTAACCTCATGCTGCTGTGGCTGCTGCTGTCACCTCTACGCTCTGTCACTGATGTTGCCACCTGAGCCCTCAGCTTGTTTTTTTCCTTCTGTTGCTGCCATGACTTTATCAGTCTACATTCCCGCTTCAGTTTTTTGGCCAGTTTTGCCCTCTTAAGTGCCCAGGGAATTTTATAGTGAAGCAATTCTAAGAGCGGCGGCAGTCATATGCGTGTCATACTAAAACACAACATTGTATGAAGACCAAACCAAGCATCCTCTGCTTATTTAAGCATGGCACAACGTTCTACAGCACCCTGCAGGCTCTGTGCAGCCTGGAAATACCTGTTTTCTAACGCGATTCGTCCCAAAGTAATTCGGAACAAAACAAATTTTGTCGGAAAATTCGGCGAAGTCACCGAATCGAATTTTTGAGAAATTCGCCCATCTCTAAACACAATATGCATACAACTGAGCTCTTTGCGACAAACTGAGACACATGAACTGCAATAAGAGTATTTAAATATTATATGGATTAATATGGCAGCCTTCACACCACTGACTACACTGACTAAAGGCGTATGAGCTCTTTGTGCCAAACAGACGCACGGACTTCAGTAAAACTATTTAAAAGTTATAGAGATAAGTTAAGCCGGTTTTTGGGAACACTGACACGCAGTGATTGCAATAGAACTGAAAACACAGGGACAATTTAAACTGGTATCAGATGTCTGCTGGCCAACATAGTGGTAGAAAACAATGCTTCTTCAATTGAAGATCACAGAACACACTGAGCTTCAAAATATCTTCTTTTCAAATGCCTCTCTTCCTGCCCCCCACCCCCTCCCTCCACACACCCACAGCATGGATTGCAATTGAACTGAAAACACAGGGACAATTTAAACTGGTATCAGATGTCTGCTGGCCAACATAGTGGTAGAAAACAAAGCTTCTTCAATTCAAGATCACAGAACACACTGAGCTGCAAAATCTCTTCCTTTCAAATGCCTCTCCTCCTGCAAACAACCCCCCCCCCCCCCCCTCCCACCTGCGGCTGGACACACCAGTAGATATCCTTAAAAACTCTGTAACATAAATAAGAAGGGAAATTCTCTAATCTAATTCTATTCTTAGCTGTAGGTGGAGGGTTCTATTAGAGAGACTATCAGAGCTGTTAGAACAGCTATTGGTTTAAACGCAGAGAGACACGTCCTGCTGTGAAGTGCAATAGACAGAGTATGAGCTCAAACAGGAAATGCAGCAGCATAGATAAAACGAGGTCACGCAATTTTTCCAGCCAATGAGATCCATACACTGCAAAGTGGTGACGTTGTACATCCTCTTTATCCCCCTCTATCCTCGGAGCTGATTGGCTGGCCACCAAAATGACAGTAAACGCTGAAAATGGCACGATAGTAATAGATTATCTGTAAGATTGTCACCTAAACTATCGTGTGATCGGAAATTTCCGATCAGCCTAAAAATCATGCCGATGTCAACTTTTGTCCATAATATCGCTCATCCCTAATAAGGATAAGTTTAGTCATAAACGTTTCTATTGCTACCAATTAGCCTAAGTCATACATTATTAATTCCCTAACGGTACAGGAAACAGAAGCCTAGAAGACAAAGCAGGAAACTCCATCTTCTAATGTCTAGCTAGGTGCAGCCCATGGCACAGAACATGATGGTGTATGCTGGAGTTTAATAGCAAAACATTCTATCATAATGACGTAGAAAAATGACTATGGTATAAAATCCTGCATTAGCTTTTTTTTTATAACTGGTAGTACAGTTTTAATGAAACCAAACTGCAGACTTGTTAACACTCATTGAGATCCTTGTGATCATTAACCTTACATAAAAGCAGGGAGCATTTATGAAGCCAATATCTATTGTCTGATTTAAGATAATTAGAAATAAATAGGAAAATCAAATGTTGTAATTAGCTAGCTAGCAGAGAAATAGATTGTAATTTTTTTTTTTTAGATTACCGTATACAGAATAGCAAACAATCTTTTCTGATTGTGGTAGGACACAGATTTTAATACAAAACTTAACTTCACAAATAACTCATTATGATACTGTAGCACAGAAGGTTATCTCGACTTTTTCCATGCTTTTCAATGGATTTTGTTGTTTCCTATGTTTAGATACCATGGAGCAGAAAAGTATCTCTTCCAAATAATCTTTGCTGCATCTTTAAGTCTGTAACATTATTATGACATGCCTTATACAAATTGAAGGTTTAGCACTGATTTTTAGTCCCTAGGGTATGTTTAGTAAATCCTGGTCGCTGACTCGACTATATCTTTGTAGTATAGGTTTTCTTCTTCACACTCTGGTTTCACTTTAAAAGAGGATACTTGCAGACCAGTGTGATTCAGACAAACTGGTTTACTGAACTTTCTCACACAGTGATACAACAACCTTGGTGGTTGTAAATCACAAAAGCAGCACAGAAGTTTAGTAGGTATTTTCGCGCTTTATGATGCAGGTCTGTTTAGGCCTTAATGACTGAGTAATTTTTTCTTTTATTTTATTCTTGAATTCTAAAACAAACATATGGTTTGGCAATCTAATTGTGTATATATAATTTATTAACCCCTTCCCGACATTGAGTGTACCTGTACATCCTAGCGGGAACTGACTTACCACAAATGGATGAACATGTATTTTCTGGACATTGTGGGGGGCTCCCAAGCAGGACCTGCATGATTGCAGCATGTGACCTGCTTTATATTGAAGCTGACCCCATGCGGCATAGCCTGTGACCGGAACTCACTCCAGCCGTGGGTGACTAACCCCTTAGCTAAGGGAAGATAAGTGAAAGACAGAGGAAGGGAGCTCCCTCTGTCATCATCTGAGCCCCTGTGGCGCGATCGACAACTCAGATGGCATCCCTGAGAGCCCGGAAGCCTTTGTGCCTGTGAGGGCACAGAGATTGACAGTTGCCATGGAGAGACTGATCGAGATCACTCACATAAGGGACAAGTAAAAAAAAAAGTAAAAAGTTAAAAAAAGTAAAAAAAAAAAGCAAAACACAAAACATAAAATAAGAACACATACACCACCCTTTTCCCCTTTTCAGATGCCAATTACCCCTAAAAAAAAATAAAAAATAAAAAACGCATATCTTACCACGTGCATAACGACCTTCCCTATAAATCTGCTAAGTTATTTAACCCACACAGTGAGCATCATAAAAAAAACAGCCACGGAATTGCGATTTTTGTTCATCCCGCAGCACATAAAATGAATCAAAAACTCATATAAATGCCAAAGTGGTACCAATAAAAATAGCAGTTCATCCCGCAAAACAAAGCCCTTACACAGTTCTGTATATGGAAAAATAAAAAATGGTTCTAACTATCAGAAGATAGCGATGCATAAATATTGTTTTACACATTAAAACCGACCTGAGTATAAGCCGAGACACCTACTTTTGCCACAAAAAAATGGGAAAGCTTATTGACTCGAGTATAAGCCTAGGGTGGGAAATGCAGCGGCTACTGGTAAATATCAAAAATAAAAATTGATACCAATAAAATTACATAGGCAGTTTAATGTCCTCCATAGGTAGATATAGGCTGGTGTAGGCAGTTTAATGTACCTCATAGGCAGGTTATAGGCATGTATAGGCAGTTTAATGTCCCCCATAGGCAGGATATAGGCATGTATAGGTAGTTTAATGTCCCTCATAGGCAGGTTATAGGCATGTATAGGCAGTTTAATGTTCCCCATAGGCAGGTTATAGGCTGGTATAAGCAGCTATATGTCCTCTTAGACAGGTTCTAGGCAGGTAATTGCCCCCATAGGCGGTTATAGGCAGGTATAGGTCCTCATAGGCACGGTATAGGCAGGTATAGGTCCTCGTAGGCAGGGTATAGGCAGTTCTAGGCAGGTATAGTGTAACGGGTTGCGCCGCGATCCGGTCCACGGACCGCGGTCGCACCCGCGTTCCCTATGACGGGTCCCCGGCGGGGACGGGTGGCGCTGCGGGACGTACTGCTGGCCGTGGTCGCACCTGTCCCATCCACTCACATGGCCTCGCTCCCGTCCGGTCCTCATCCCCTGCTGGCCATAATGCGCATGCGTGCGCGCGCTCGTCCATGTAGATTTAAAGGGACAGTGCGCCGGTAATTGGGTAGTTGCCGGACGCTGTCCCTATTTAGGTTTTGCACCCACGTCACTTCCCCGCTGGATCTATGTTGCCCCGAACCTTAGAGAAAGCGTTCCTAAAGTATATTCTCGCCCCACCGTGTACCAGACCCCTTGCTACGTTTCTCGACTCCGAAACTCTGCCGCCTGCCCTGACCTTCCTGCCTGTCCACGACCACGAACCATTGCCGCCTGCCCTGACCTTCTGCCTGCCCACGACTACGATTCCCGGACTATGATTCTGTACCACACTACACCTCGGCCGCCATCGCAAGCAAGTCACGTCAGGGGGGATGACCTGTTAGCCTTACGCCGCAGCAAGTCCATCCCGCTTTGCGGTGGGCTCTGGTGAAAACCAGGGGCTATTTAGATTCCGTTCCCTGGCATGGCTTAACTATCATCGCTTGCGGTGGTCCGGCGGATCCACTACCCAGCCGTCACAGTTAGATCCAGCCATGGATCCCGCCAAGGTGCCCCTGCCAAGCATCGCGGATCTTACGACGATGGTTGCCCAGCAGTCGCAGCAAATCGCACAACAGGCACAGCAGTTGGGCCAGCTCTCCGCCATGATGCGTCAGCTCCTCGCATCCCAGCAACAGTCTCCGTCTCCGTCGGTGACTCCGTCTACGTCAGCCGTTCCATTGGCTACCGTGGGACCCAAGCTTCGGCTCCCCTTACCCATCAGCTTTGCCGGGGATCCCAAGCTCTGCCGGGGTTTCATTACCCAGTGCTCTATGCACGTAGAACTGATGGCGGATCAGTTTCCCTCGGAGAGGTCTAAGGTGGCCTTCGTAGTGAGCCTACTATCCGGGAAGGCCCTGGCTTGGGCAACTCCTCTCTGGGACAGGAACGACCCTGTGACTGCGGATCTACAGTCCTTCCTCCAGGAATTCCGCGCCGTCTTCGAGGAGCCGGCGCGTGCTTCCTCTGCTGAGACCGCCCTCTTGAGCCTTCGTCAGGGCGACTCCTCTGTGGGAGACTATGCGGTACAGTTCCGTACCCTGGCTTCGGAGCTCACGTGGAATGATGCCGCCCTCTGCGCCACTTTCAAAAAGGGCCTGTCCAGCCGGGTAAAAGACGCTTTGGCAGCAAGAGACCTCCCGTCCTCCCTGAGTGAACTAATTCATCTGGCAACTCATATCGATATAAGGTTCGCAGAGAGGCAGGAGGAGCTGCGTCAGGAAAGGCGGTTTCACCTGGCACCGGTTTTTCAGCATTCTCCATTGCTCCCCCCTCAAGCCTCTGAGGTGGAACCCATGCAAGTGGACCGGGCCCATTTATCGGAGCAGGAGCTGATCCGTCGTCGAACCGAAAAGCTATGTCTCTACTGCGCCACCCCTCACCATTTCTGCAGAAGCTGTCCGCTACATCCCCAACATCCGGGAAACGCTCACACCTAGGTGCCGTAGGAGAGGCGTCCCTAGGTACAGTTTCCTCCTCTCCACGTTTGATGATGCCAGTGGAGGTGACTTCTGATGCTGGTCCTTCGTTCCGGAGTTCTGCCTTCCTGGACTCGGGGTCTGCCGGGAACTTCATCCTTGCCTCATTGGTAACCCGGTACCGCATACCTGTAGTCCGGCTGGAGATGCCGCTGCTTATTTCTTCGGTCAGTGGGGAGCTCCTCAGTGACCCCAATCAGTACATAACCTGGCCGCTTCCTCGGCTACATAGTCTCGGCTAAAGGCCTAAAGATGGACCCGGCAAAACTCTCTGCGGTGCTGCAATGGCCCCGTCCTGTCGGTCTTCGGGCAATACAGCGCTTCCTGGGCTTCTCGAATTATTACCGACAATTTATTCCCCACTTCTCCACCTTGGTGGCTCCTATCGTGGCCCTCACTAGGAAGAATGCGAACCCGAGATGTTGGCCTCCGGAGGCTGAGAAGGCGTTTGTGGATCTAAAGACTGCCTTCTCCACTGCTCCTGTCTTGGTCCGGCCTGATTCCGAGAGGCCGTTTTCCTTGGAAGTGGATGCCTCTTCCGTGGGGGCAGGTGCGGTCCTCACACAGAAAAGCCCCAAAGGCAAGATTCTCACATGTGGGTTCTTCTCAAAGACCTTTTCGCCGGCAGAGCGGAACTATGCCATTGGAGACCGCGAACTTTTGGCCATCAAGTTAGCCCTAGAGGAGTGGCGACATCTGCTGGAGGGGGCTCGTCACCCAATCAACATCTTTACGGACCACAAAAATTTGTTGTATCTTCAGATGGCCCAACGCCTAAACCCTCGCCAAGCCCGGTGGTCGCTCTTTTTCTCACGTTTCGACTTCCGTATACATTTCCGGCCTGCTGAGAAAAACGTCAAGGCTGATGCCCTCTCCCGTGCCTCGGACGTGGTCGGTGAAGAACCCGTGTCACAACACATCATTTCCCCCAAACACGGTTAGTTCAAAGTGGCTCCCGCAGATCTCCAAAACATTCCTACGGGCAAGACTTACGTGCCGCTGGCACTCAGGAAGAAGATTCTGGAGTGGGGGTATAGCTCCTTCGTGGCTGGCCATCCCGGAGCTCGGAAGTCTTACGCTTTGATCTCGCGGAACTACTGGTGGCCGTCTCTAGCACAAGATGTCAAGGACTTCACCCTCGCCTGTGTCACTTGAGCCCAGAACAAGGTCCCACGCCACAGGTCCGCAGGTCTCTTGCATCCACTGCCCGTGCCAGAAATCCCTTGGACACACAGAGCTATGGATTTCGTCACAGACCTACCAGTTTCCTCTGGGAATTAGGTCATCTGGGTGGTTACGGACCGGTTCTCAAAGATGTCCCCCTTTGTGCCTCTCCCTGGCCTGCCGTCTGCCTCGCAATTGGCTAGTCTTTTCTTCCGGCATATTTTCCGGCTACATGGACTACCCTCACACATTGTCTCCGACCGCGGTGTGCAATTTGTATCCCGATTTGGGCGTGCGTTGTGCTCCTGTCTGTAAGTCAAGTTGGACTTTTCATTGGCCTATCACCCTCAGTCCAATGGGCAGGTGGAGAGGGTGAACCAGATTCTAGGAGAATACCTGCGCCACTTTGTATCCGGACGTCAGGACAACTGGACCGAGTTGCTCCCGTTTGCCGAATATTCTTATGACCATCGTGACTCGGATGCAGCCAGCGTCTCCCCGTTCTTTGTAGTCTATGGCCGCCACCCGCACCCCCCCTTCCCCTGCCCTCTGACTCGGATGTGCCCGCTGTCAACGACCAAGTTCGGGATATCAAGGCCATCTGGCAAGAGACGCGACATTCTCTACTTTGGGCCTCTGCCCGCATGAAGACTCAGGCTGACAAAAGGAGAAGACCTGCCCCGACATTTCTCCCTGGGGACCAAGTTTGGCTCTCCTCAAGGTATGTGCGCCTGAAGGTTCCCAGTCTTAAATTGGGCCCTCGCTTCCTCGGACCCTTCAAGGTTCTTCGGCAATTGAACCCGGTGACGTACAAGCTTTGTTTGCCTCCATCTCTCCGGATCCACAACGCATCTCATGTATCCCTCCTTAAGCCTCTGGTTCTGAACCGGTTCTCTCGGAAGAATGTGACGCCTTCCCCAGTAGCCGAATCCGCTGACATCTTCGAGGTAAAGGACATTTTGGCTATGAAGACGGTCAGAGGGAGACGTTTCTTCCTCGTGGATTGGAGGGGCTTCGGACCCAAGGAGAGATCCTGGGAGCCAGAATCTAACATCCTGAATCGGGATCTCATCCTCAGATTTCTGCAGCCTAAAAAGGTGGGGAGGTCTAAGGGGGGTACTGTAACGGGTTGCGCCGCGATCCGGTCCACGGACCGCGGTCGCACCCGCGTTCCCCATGACGGATCCCCGGCGGTGACGGGTGGCGCCGTGGGCCGCACTGCTGGCCGTGGTCGCACCCGTCCCATCCACTCACCTGGCTTCGCTCCCGTCCGGTCCTCGTCCCCTGCCAGCCGGAATGCGCATGCGCATTGCCGCCTGCCCTGACCTTCTGCCTGCCCACGACTACGATTCCCGGACTACGATTCTGTACCACGCTGCACCTCGGCCGCCATTGCAAGCAAGTCTCGTCAGGGGGGACGACCTGGTAGCCTCACGCCGCAGCAAGTCCATCCCGCTTTGCGGCGGGCGCTGGTGAAAACCGGGGGCTACTTAGATTCCGTTCCCTGGCGTGGCTTAACTATCATCGCTTGCGGTGGTCCGGCGGATCCACTACCCAGCCGTCACATATAGTTCCTCATAGACAGGCTATAGGCAGGTATAGGTCCCCCTAGGCAGGTTATAGGCAGGTATATGCCCCCATAGACAGGTTATAGGCAGGTACATGCCCCCATAGACAGGTTATAGGCAGGTATATGCCCCCATAGGCAGGCTATAGACAGGTATAAGTCCCCCTAGTCTGGTTTTAGGCAGGTAAAGTTCCTCATAGGCAGGTTATAGGCAGTTATAGGTCCCCCTAAGTAGGTTATAGGCATGTATAGGCAGGGTTTTAAAACAAAAAACAAACACTTACCTCGATCCCTCGCTGCTCCGCCTCCCGAGTGCTCCGCTCCGTCTTCTCAGCACAGAGCGCGTGAAGTCATCAGGCGAGTTTGCGGCTGCCCAGAGTCCACTGCGGAGCAGGGAGCGCTCGCTCTCTGCTCCGCAGTGGTATCTCTTCACCTGTATGCGCTCCGGTGGAGTCGCATGCAGGGTAAGAGATCGCCGACAGTGCCCGTGCCACCGCAGTGCCCGGACGCTGTCGGCTGTACTCGGCATTCAGTTATATGTGCTCCAAGAGGAGTCACGTATACCAGAGCCATCGCAGCGCCCAAGTGCCGACAGTGACTTGAGTATTGAAAAACTCGGCTTATACTCGAGTATATACGGTATATAAATTAGGTAGCGCCGTAACTGTATCGACCCACAGAGTAAAACTAACTTGTCCTGTAAAAAGCATGGTGAACGCTGTTAAAAATAAAAACAAAAAAACTCTACTTGTATTTCTTCACCCTGCCTTAAAAAAACAGATTTCTAATCAAGCATAATTTGCACCCCATAATGGTACCAATAAAAATGTCAACTGATCCCGCAGAAAGTAAGACTTTAATTAGCTCCATATACAGAAAAATAAAAAAAGTTATGACATAAACGCGCAATTTTTCATAAATGCTTTTCTATTGTGTAAAAGCAATAAAACATAAAAAACTAAATAATATTTATATCATTGCAACTATACCGACTGCATAGTATAGATAGTAAAGTTATCCTATCATTAATAGTGTTGAGCGATTTTTAAATCGCCAAAGTTGAAATCGGCACAGTTTTTATTTTGATCGAAATTTTTAGATCATGTGATAATTTACGTTAAAATCTGTGCATCATCTATTAAGATCGCGCCATTTTCGGCGCTTTCTGTCATTTTGGCGGCCAGCAAATCAGCTTACAGAATAGAGCAGGGTGAGATGTGTGTGCGACGTTATGACTGGGATGTGTATGGTTGCGATTGGCTGGAAAAATCACATGACCTCGTTTTACATAGAACAGCGTTTCCTGTTCAGCCTCAAGGGGTCTCTCAGCGTCTCAGAGCAGAAGGACGTGTGCTCTGCTTTTTGTCCAAACAGCTCCAGCGAAATTATTCTATTTCTTTCACAGAGAAACCTCTACTATTAGCTATGATCCTACAATTTAGTTAGATTAGAGATTGGAAAATTTTATGTAGTTAGGTAGAGAATTTTAAAGGAGCATATAACGCTGTAAAATCAAGGGGGGGAGAGGGTGGGGAGGGGCCCGCGGGCGAAACAGACAAGCTCTATAAAGAATACTGGATAAAGTTCACCAAGACTTATTTAGACATTGCAACTGCAATAGCTTTATTATTAACAGTTTTCTATTGAAATATTTCCTTTTTATATTGGCAGCCTGAACTTACAGGATACACATATTTTTCTAGTAACTGCAGGTCCCCTTTTGTTAGGTGCAAAACTTCACTTTTATTATCAGTATACATTTCAGATAGGGTTCATTTTCAATTTGCCCATTCCACTTTGTTGATTTTATCCACCTTGCACTTAAATTTGAATCCAGCAATTTTATAGTCACCACAGTGAATTGAAAGGTGCCAAAAATATCTTGTATTATACGAAACATAACCCGATACGTGTTTTTTGCACGTTGCCCAGTCCAGATTTGTTGATAGACACCTTGCACTTAAATTTGAATCCAGCAACTTTATAGTCACCACAGGTGAATTGAAAGGTGCCAAAAATATCTTGTATTATACGAATACATAACAGATACATGTTTTTTGATTTTGGCGCACTACAGCTTTGTTCATTGAGGCATCTTGCACTTAAATCTGAATCCAGCAATTTTATAGTCACCACAGGTGAATTGAAAGGGGTTCAAAAATATCTTGTATCATACGAATACATAACAGATACGTGTTTTTTTTGACTTTGGGCGCACTACAGCTTTGTTCATTGAGGCAAACTTGCACTTAAATCTGATCCAGCAATTTATAGTCACCACAGGTGAATTGAAAGGTGCCAAAATATCTTGTATTATACGAATACATAACAGATACATGTTTTTTGACTTTGGCGCACTACAACTTTGTTTCATTGAGGCAGCTTGCACTTAAATTTGAATCCCGCAATTTTTTTAGTCACCACAGGTGAATTGATAGGTGCCAAAAATACCATGTATTATCCGAATACATTTCAGATACGTTTTTTTTTTCACTTTGGCGGGAGGGCCCCTTTGTTGATAGATCTACTTTGCAGTTAAATTTGAATCCAGCAATTTTGGTAGTCACCACAGGTGATTGATAGGTGCCAAAAATACCTTTATTATCCGAATAAAATTTCAGATACGTGTTTTTTTTACTTTTGCGCAGGCCAGCTTTGTTGATAGATCTACTTTTCAGTTAAATTTGAATCCAGCAATTTTTTAGTCACCACAGGTGAAGTGATAGGTGCCAAAAATACCTTTTGTTATCCGTATACATTTCAGATACGTGTTTTTTTCACTTTGGCGAAGGCCAGCTTTGTTGATAAGATTTTACTTTGCGTTAAATTTGAATACAGCAATTTTATAGTCACCACAGGTGAATTGATAGGGGCCCAAAATACCTTGTATTATCTAATACATTTCAGATATGTGTTTTTTTCACTTTTGCGTAGGCCAGCTTTTTTGATAGATCTAAATTTGCAGTTATAAATTTTAATCCAGCAATTTTGTTTTGATTTGAGGGATTTGAGAATAGCTGTGATTTGGGCCCTCTTTTAATAAGAGACTTTCCAAAACTCTTCCATACCTTCTCAAATTTTTATATTCTGAACATGGAGCGAAATTCAGGGGGTAAGCGAGCAAAGAGGGGGTAGGACATTGAGGTAGATGTACGAGAGAAGGTGCTCCTTCCAGTGCTGGCGACAACACGCATGCCAGCGATCGCAGTTGCAGGACCCTCAGGCCTGTCATCGCTTGGTCAGGCCCTGTGAATCTCAGTAACGAACATCGTCGCCAATCTGTCCTTCAGTGGTTAATGCAACCTGCATCAAGCATCTTACCTCCTCATCCTCCCCAGTCACGGCCAAATATGTCGTCATCAGCATCACCAGCATCCGTCCAACATGAAGCAGCCCAAATGTCAACTCTTGTACCCACCACTGTTGATAATCCATTTTCTGAAGACCTCTTTTTGATGACAAAATGCGGTTGGGGTCAGAAGGCATGTTAAAATATCAAGAGGCCAAAGAGGATGATTTTCTCTGCTCTGACGCCCGTTACTGATGCCCCTCAAAAGAGGAGAAGGAAGCCGTAATCCAAATCCCGGGGGTCGCAACGCCTTGCAGCCCCTCTTGCTTGTAGCCCGCAGCTCCTGGATGCAGAATGTCAAAGGGCGACCAAGTCACCTGTGTTGATGAGAATGATGATGAAAGACATTGCGGATCCAACGTGGTCTTTTCAGCAGAATTTGCTTGCGAGCGCTTCATCACTGGACGGAGGAAGACGATGGGGTAGTGTTCAGTACGGATTCCGCCTCAAAAAGGGGAGGGCGGTCGCAGAAGTCCGCTGATAAAATTTCCCAACCACGGTCGGGAAAATCCCGCCCCGCTTTCGCCGTCAAAAAGGCCCCAGGACCTCTCAAGCCGGGGCCCTTTTCTTTGCCCAACCTCTATTCACCCACGATGTCATATGCCCCAATGCCGTAAACCATAGAGAGGCAAAAACCCTTTGGGTGGTTAACCACCACCAACAGTCAGTCACTGCACGAATCATAGTTAAATGGAGGCAACACGGGCCAAAAAAGGCCAACTACCCCAGGCCTCCAACCACTGTAAAAACCCCTCTTTCTCCGCCCTCCCCTCCGCCACCACCAAGCGTTCCCAGCTGCCCATGTCTCTCAAAGCATGTCAGGAATCGCCTCCACTTCAGCCTCCACCGTCCCCAGTACCACCAGCACCACCAGAGACCCATCCCACCCCTTCTCCTTCCGCCATTTTGACAACCTGCTCCATACAGCCCATCTAAACGCCAGCCTTTTTCTCCCAGGTTTGGAAGCAGAAAAACACTTTTAACCCCCAAAACCCTCCCAAAACCAAAACCTGATGTCGGGATTGCCCGCTTTGGGGTTTGGGAATTGTTCCTTTTTTGCTGGTGGACACAGATGGTTCCCCACGTCATGGGCCCTTTCCCTGCCCCCAATACCCAAATGCCAGCAGGCATTCTTTTTCCAAAAAAAGCCGTCCCGCCCGGCCAGCCCCGTGTCATCTAAAATTTCCAAAACGCTTGTCGCATCTGGGCCGGGAAAAATCCATCTACCACCGACACAGGACTATAAGCACGGCCAAAACCCCTATATCTCTGTGACAGCTCACTGGGTGACGGGGTTTGGATGTCTCGGGGGGTGAGGGGGGCTCTCGGGCCTTCCGGCGCAACGCTCTTCAAAACCCGCGGGGAAAGGGGGCCAGGGTTTTTTCCCCCCCCAAGGTCCTCGGGTTTGGCATCACGGCCCGGGAAAACCAGGCCCGGTTTTTGAAATTTAAATCTGTCAAAGAAAACCGTCCAAAAACCAGTAAATTAGCTGTGGACGGCTCTCCAAAAAACGAAACCGGGAACCCGCTGGCTGGGTGACAAAAACCCTTTGGCCGGGCCCAAATATGGTGGGGCGAAAAAACGGGCAAAAATCTTCTGGCCGCCTTTTAAGATCTTTTTAAACCTGGAGCACACCCTTCCCTTTGGGGGCACTTTCCCCATAAACCCCTTTGTCGTCCAAAAATTTTCTAAAAAACCCAAACCCGGGGGCGGACCCCTGCTGGGGAAGGCTCAAGTTTTTAAGTTCGCACTTCCCCCGGGTTCGCACCCTGCTTCGCCCCCGCCGGCTGCGTTGCAGCGTCACTCCCGGCCCCCCCCGCCCAACCGTTTTTTTTGGGGTTTGAGGGTGGCAACCCGCGGGAAATTTCCCAAACCCCCCTCCACATGCCCACGATTGTGGCACCCAGCGCAATGCCTTTTTACGAAAAACAAGTGACCCCCCCCCAAAAAGGGCCTGACAACAGGTGCGGACCTCGGGGTTTTGAGCCACCGGAGGGGAGGCAGATGAAAGACCCCAAAACCCTTCCTTTCCCCCAGTTTTGAAAAAGCCCCAAAAATGGCATTGCGGAAAAAAGCCCTTTGCAGCATGAGCTTTGTGTGATCTTAGTTCTGGACCGTTTTCTTTGGGACCCTCTAAAAACAACGGGCCCCAAAAGCCAGCGACGGAGGGGGAAAGACACACAGATGCGAAAACAGACCTTTCTCTTCCGTCAAATCTAAAAGGCCCGACAGTTTCAAAAATTTCCCTTGGGGTCCTTCATTAGGCAGGGGTTCGGTCCAAAAGCAAGGGCAAGGTGGCGCATCAGCTTTTCGGGGTGCATCTTCTCGCAACCCAGGGTTTGTGTTGAAGCTGGCCGGAGCAGCGGAGGGGGAGGTTTTCCCCTAGCCACCGACTTTAAACCGACGTCCCTGGCCTTTGGGAAAAAGGGTTTGGGTGCAAATTTTTAAAAGGCGGGGAGGAATATGGGGAAAAATAAAAATTTTTGCTAGTGCCCCTCGACCCAGGGGCCCGGGGGAAAATCAAGGCTCCATCTCTCACATGAGTGTTTTGGGATCCCCATTTCCTTTCCTCCAACATAAATCCCGCTTTAAGGCCATCAAAATGAACAACATTTACGGGTTTTGGCCACCCCCCTTTGGATCCCTAAAAAACAAAACCCCACACCCCCCTTCCACCCCCCCAAAAAAAGATTTAAAATGCGGGAAATGGAACCTTGCTGATTGACCCAACTGGAGACACTTTTTTTGGGGGTCTGCTTCACGTTCCCCAAATTTTTACAGGGGAACAACATCAGCGCGTGACAGCTTTAGAGTGCCAAGTAGCCGTAGCGGCAGCAGCAGCACGGGCAAAGGGCAGAACCAAATGGGGGACCTCTGGAAAATTTTTAAATTTTTCCCCCCTCCCCAAACCCAAAATGCAATGCGGGGCATACATCCAACCACAAAACCCCATTTTAAGATCGGGGGCACGACTTTTTTGCGCCCTCCAAAACCCCAATTTTTTTGGGATGTTTTCCGACCCAAAGACTTCTGGGAAATCCAAAAAATACGAAGGGCCCCGAGTTTCGCCCCACGCCATAGAGGTGTTGGTCCGGCCCGCACCAGCGTCATATCTAAAGGGGACCTTAAAAGCACAGTTTGGAGGACCCATTACAAAACAAACGAAACCGGTTTTCCCACAGATAATGGGGATTTTTGCCCTTTTCACAAGATAAAATCAGGCATGGATCTCTGATAAAGTTGGGGCCCCCAAATTCCCCGGGGGCACCGATTAGTTCCGGTCTACTTCAAAATTCCTCTTAAAACAAAAAAGGGCCCTTTCTTAAAAACTTTTTTTTAAAATGATCATTTTTTTAAATTTGGCATTTTTTTATTCTTTTTTTCCCCAACAGTTCATTTTTTCTGGTTTTGCTGTGAGGAGACTGTAAAAGACAGCAAGGTTTCATACAACACCGTATTCCATTTCTCACTTTATCTTTAGAATTTTTTGCATTGTCAATGGTTTTGAGGTCCCTTTTGCGGGGGAGATTCCCGCTTTTAATTATGGCCCTTTGGGAAAAGAAATTTGGCTTTTAAGTGGCATTTTTCCCACAATTTTTTTAAAAGTGGCTGAGAATCCCTATTTATAAATTTTTTGGGGGGGCATGTAGCTGTGAAAATACAGCAATAAAAAAAGGTCCCTTTTTGGGAAAAGAAATGGGGGCTTTTTAAATGGCAAATTTCTCCCTCACAATTTTTTAAAAGTCTGAGAAATCATATTTTTTAAATTTTTTGGGGGCCTGGGGCTTTTGAGTTAAAGCAATAATCATGGTCCTTTGGAACAGAAATGTGGCCCTTTTAATGGCATTTCTCCCCAAATTTTTTAAAAGTGGGTGAAATCCCTTTTTAAAAAAATTTTTTTGGGGAAAGCTGGGGGGGGGGGGGGGGGGGGGGGGGGGGCCCTTTTAAATCAGCAATACAAAAGGGCCATTAAAAAAAAAAAAAAATTTTTTTCTAACAACAATTTTTTCTTTCCCAATTTTTCCCCAAATGGCCAAGCTCCCTGCTTTTAATTTTGGGGGGATTTTTGCTTTTGAAATCAGCCAAAACTACAGGGCCCCAAATTTAAAAAAAAAAATGTTTTTCTAACAGACATTTGTTTTTTCACAATTGTCCAAAGTGGCTCCAAAGGGGGCCCTCTTTTAATTTTTGGGGAATTTTGCTTTGAAGTGCAGCTTTTAAATACAGGTCCTATTATAAAAAAAAAAAGTTGTTTCCCAACAACTTTGTTTTTTTCCCCAATTGCCAAAATGGGTCAAGGGTCATGCTTTGAATTTTTGGGGGGCATTTTTTCCCTTTTAAAAGCAACTATACTACAGGTCCTATTTAAAAAAAATTTGTTTCTAACAGACATTTTTTTCTTCCAATTTTTCAAGAGGCCAAAGGGATGGGCTGTCAAAACAGGAAAAGGGAGGGCACTTTTTTGGAAAAAAATTTTCAAAATAAATTGTTTTTTGCAAGATCTTTAACATCTATCAATTCCCCCGTATTGAGACCAAACCCCTTTAAAAACAATTAAAAAAGGAAACAAAAAAAAATTTTGGGATTTCCCTCCAAATTTTTTAAAAGTGGTTTTTTTTAGAATTAAACAAAAAAAAACTTGCCCTGTACAAAATAGCTGGGAAAAAATTCCCCAAAAATTGTACAAAGGGGTTACAGGGAAAAATTGCCCGAAGGGTTTTTCAAGGAAAATGGAGTATGGACACGACGAGAAAAAAAGTACAGAACATTTTTCCTCCACACGTTTAGTAAAATAAGAAAAAAAAATGCCAAGAAAAGGGCACCTGGGGGGAACAGGAACATTAACCACCAGAATTTCCAAGTGAAGCTCAAATTGGGCCGCACTCATACGGAGGGGGAAGGCTCCCCCAGGACAGGGACAGTATATGGGCCATGAAACTAAAATGGGGGGTTTAAAAACTTCCCAATTTTCCGGCACTTTTTTAAACTGTGGGGCCCGACAGGGTTTTAATTTGCAAACTGCAGTCCAGGCCCGGGAAAAGTCAAATTTTCCCAATTCCCAAATAAAATGGGGTTGAAAGACTCCTTTTTTCCCGGGGACTTTTAATCTGTTGGGGCGTACAGGTTTAATGGCATTCTGCTGGACAGGGCAGATTTTAAAACAATGTCCCTTTAACAAAATGGTGTTGAAAAACTTTCCCTTTTTTTCCGGGACTTTTTTAAAACTGGGGGCCCTTTCAGGTTTGGGGCTCATGCTGGGGGCCCAGGGCAGGTAAAGTCAATGTCCAATAAATTAAAATGGTGGTTTTAAAAAACTCCTTTTTTTCCCGGGAAAATTTTTAATCTGGGTTCATGCAGGGTTTGGGGGTCATGGGTGTGGCCCCGGAAAGGTAATGCAATTCCCCGTGAAACTAAAAATGGTGGTTTTTAAAACCCTTTTTCCGGGGGACTTTTTAATCTGGGGGCATGGGAGGTTTTGGGGGTCATGCGTTGGGCCCCGGGCTTTTTTAGTCAATGTCCCAGTTCAAATTTTAAAATGGTTCAAATCATACTGCCTTCTGGCCTTTTTAATTTTTGGGTGATGCAGGTTTAAAAAGGTTTATGCTGTGGTACAAGACAGGGGTAATGAATGGTGTGTGGAAATTTTTTTTTTTTGTGGGTTTTTATAACCTAAGTGTTTGCCTAAGATGAAACATGTATCCATTTGACTGTTGTGGATGTTAATTCCAGCTTCTCCAGCCCTGTTTGGGTGTAAGAATGAAGGTGTTGTTGCTCTCCCATAGACTTTAATGAACATCGCTCATAATCGACCACTCACTATCGACTATCTTGTCGATGATGGTCGACTATCGACCATCGACCGATGTCGATGGTCAACGTAATCGCTCAACACTAATCATTAATACTACACGGCGCACGCTGTAAAAATGAAGCCCAAAAAACAATGGCGGAACTGCATTTCTTTCCCCCCATTTTCATGGCTCGTACTAAAAAAACAATGGAACACACCCAAAATACACAATATACCCTAGATCAGATCTTTAAGGGTTGTTGAATCAAAGATGGGGTAACTTCTGAAAGGTTTCACCTATTCTGGTACTTTGCTGGCTTTCCAAATGCGACAAGGCACCCACAAAAAGCATTCCAAAAGCCAAATAGCGCTCCCTCCCTTGTATGCCCTTCCATGTGCATAAACAGCAGTTTACACCTATATAGGGAACTACCGAACTTGGAAGAAGTTGCTTAAGAAATCTCTCTCTCCAGCTCAACTGAATTTTAGCCCTGTTGCCAGTTACCCTAAGGCCATGTTCACATGGCTTATTCTGGGACATAATTCAGTCCGTAATTACGCGCCGAAGTGCGCCAATTACGGGCTGAATCCATCCCAGTAACTACGGTAATGCACAGTTCTCATAGAGAACTATGCATTACGTCTCCTCTCCCTGCTCGGCGAATCCGCCGAGGGGGGAGATATTGACATGTTACTTTCTAGCGGCGTATACACGCCGCTAGCAATGACTGTCTATGGGCCGGCGAAGTGCCGGCCCCCCGCTCCCTCCCCTGCTCCCGCCCCACCCCCGGCCACACGGCGTAATTGCGGGGCGGAATTACGCCCCGCAGTTAAGCCGTGTGAACATAGCCTTATAAGCACAACAGCTAAACTGGGCAATGTAGATTACTGCATTGCTGCAACTGCAAGCCAAACAGAACACAACACTTACACAGCTCCCTAAAAACCACGATGCGCTGATATGTACATGTTAAAAGTCAAACGATACAGCAATGTCCACTGAGTAGAATCTCAAGGGCTAAATGGTCATTTAAACAGGTAAAATCTGCATAAAAAATGAAATGCACAGTAGAAATCCAAGGTGTCCTTTCTGCTACTGTATGTTTTAGACTGAATTTTTGTTTCCAAAAGCAAAATAACCCCCATAATCATAGCCAAATTATGAATCAATGCGTGAATGGCAAAACACCAGAAGCTTCTAGTAACCATGGGTGTTTTCAACAGATTGTGATTTTTGTGTAACAGACTGGAACTCCACTGTGCTCTTGGTAGAGAACAGATGTCCCACTGATTGGGTCATTTTGCCTAGATGACCAGTTCAAATCTACACAACATTGATATAAAGACAAAAAGGTGTTTGCAAGTTACAGCTATTCTGGGCTTTATATCACAATAACAACTAATGTGTCATGAGAGATTGCTTCCAGTCATACTGGCAAACAGCTACATTTTCTTAACTGTTACTGTATCAATCAGGCAAAAATATCTTGCTGCACCATGTTAACTGTTCTTAGGTCACAACAAAAGCCATTGAAAACATTGAGATAACTTTCAGTGCCACATGGTGCATTATCTGTCAAGTTGATCCTTGTTACTTCTGTATGTTAAAAGATTAACTGTAATTCAGGGAAAAAATTGGTCAGATACAGGAATCAAAACGAATCATATTGATTTCGATAAGATTCTGATTTGTTCAAAGATGTACCCTGCAGGTTGGTTTCACACAAAGCATTTTTAGGAAAAAAGACTACATTTTAGCCTAGTTTTTCTCTACTTTTTAAGGGCTAAAACATTGTACCCAGATATTTGCTTGAATATAAAAGAGATATATAGGACACACCACAAACAGTGACACACCTTTAATATGGGTGTTCATAGGCAGGCTGCCTAAAATGGTGTCAGGTTTACCATAGTGGCTCATGCTGTTTAAAAATTTGGCACAAATTTAGACTTGTCCAGATTCTTTAGACCAACTATTAGTTGGCTTACTTTCTATGCCAGATTGTTGGTGTATTTTTAGCACAGTTTTTAGTGCAGCCTGTCACATTGTTACCACACTATCTTTCCAGTAAAGCCAGTTTCTAAAATGCTTAAAATGTCAATAATACCTGTGTTTACAACATACTGCGACATGCTGTGCCAAAATGTGCCACTGTTTGGTGTAATTGATGACACTTTTCTAGTTAATGTGACCTGTTTTTTCTTTTTCTTTGCAGCATTCTTTTCTCACTTTGCGTGCTTCTTTCTCGTTGGTTATTGTCACATGCGACATGCTGTAGTAGATATTACCTTTTCTCCGGCAGTTTGTAGCATTTTAACCTCATAGATCTCCTTTGCTTGTTCTGTTTCAAAAACATCATGTGTTAATGTGAGTTGGTTTTTTGAAGCCTTTGTTGTATTTTTTTTTAAATGTTGTGGGAAGAATACAGTAGAAACCCAACAATAATGCATGTACCTGTACATATTGACATAGCCAAAAAATGCAATGGAAAACGTTTGTGAAGGAAACAAAGGGGACTGTCACATTTTGATAACCTCTGCATATGTCCTATAGGGTATATGTATATCTTACCGACATGGTACACTAGTACTGTCTGCTTGTAATCCCAGTATTCATCTGAGCAGCCATGTTGCTTCATATGGCTGTGATTTCTTATGGGTAAATCAGCTGTTTTTCATGGGAAAACCCACAGTAATAAGCAGATCCCTATGACAGCTCTCATGGATTTGTCTGTGATGAGATAAACCCGTAAATCAGTCAAAAGAGAGTAAAGGGGTTTCCAAGGTAAATATTTGGAGGTGGTACTTCTGCAAGAAGATACATTTTTTAGAGAAATATGACCAGTCATCTTCTCACACAAACATATTTTCAATTATTATAATATACTAAAAACAGAAAATAGGCAGCACAATAAATAGCATAATAATATAAAGTACATTCATAATATTAGTCTATCCAGACGGAGGAGAGCCAGGAGCTTGCCTGTGATGTCACAGTAATGCTTCTAAAGCTTCTTTCTTAAGCAAGCTATGTGTGCAAGTAGATGTCCTTAAATGACTTTTAAAAAAAACCTCCCTGCCCTCCTCCACTAGGCTTTAATAGAAAATCAACCAATGTGTACATCTCCCATCACCATCGTTTCAGCACTGCCAGAGCTCCAATCCCCCCTCCCTCTCAAACTGATCACATCACGCTCATGAATCACACAATGCTGCAGCCAATCACTGACCTCTGTGGTCACATTCTGTACAGGCTGGCATGTAACTGCTGAGGCCAGAGATTGGCTGCCTTATCATGTGATCCATGAACATGACGTCATCCATGAGGGACCTAGGGAAACACTAGAGCTCCAGAAGCGCTGGCACAGTGTTGATGGGAGAGGTTACTTTTCTATTTTAGCACAGTGGGAGGTGGTAGAAAAACCCTTTTAAATAATCCAGCTTGTCAGCTTGTGCACAGTGGTCACATGTCTTTTCACAGTCGACCAGAGCATATGGGCAGGGGCAGTACTGTAATGGGGGTGAGTAGGTGGTTATGTATAACTCTTTTTATTTTCTTGCGACAACAGTAGAACAGTTTTATTTTAAAATTTTGACCTGGAGAACCCATTTAAAGGTCGGCTCAAATTTTTCTATTTTCCCTTAGTACACAGTGGTGCTATTAATTTTGCTTACCTGCAGCTGCATACAGGATTTCTCACTGCTGCCACAGTCATGTGACCTGCTCTCTGAGTTGCTGAAACTCACAGCATCGTTATATAACCCAGAAGTGAAGTGAATGCTTTCCTATGGCAGGTTCAAAGTTAGTCTTTTAAGAATTCATAGAGAGACAGACTTCCTGTCATCATCAAAATCACTGTGTCAATCAGTTAATCAGAGAGCAGTTCATATGACCTAAGAGACTGTTGCATCAGCCAGAAATCATGTGTTCAAGTGCAAGTAATCAAACAGACTGGCACTTCAGCCTACCTAAAAGCAATCCCTAATGAATTCAAGAAAAAAAAAAATGGAGCGATCCTTTCGGTGTCTTGGTGGGATAAGTAGTGAAATAAAAAAAAAATTAATTGCTTTTAAAATCAAATTAATTCAATATTGCAATTTTTTTTAACTAATAATAAAATAGTTTAGCAGCTTTCTAAAATACAAATGATGACAAGTGATGAAATGCATTAAAGAACTATAGTATGCATGAGAAGTGGGGGTAATAATTCTGGATTTTTTGTTTTCAGGCTAGTAATGTATCTAGATGGTTATAAGCAATTATTTATTTACTCTAAAATTGAGGATGCAGTAATTAATAAGACTCTTTTTCTTCTAATTGTAGGGTATTACACAGTGGTATGTTGTTACACAGTCATTCAATCTGTTTGGTATTCATCTGTAACTCTAAGCATTGAGCATGTTCTCATATTTTCTGCTGAAAGAACTCATAATATATTTGATTATATAGAATGGCACATATAGAATACTACGCTTTTACAAACTGCATTTCAAAAGGTACACTAATTATAATTAAGATCTATTTTTCAGAAAAGTTAATTACTGCATATCTAATGCAATTTTCATATTGAGCCCAGAGATCTTTAACTGAAACTTAATGAATTAAACAATAGTTTATATTGAAGATGCATATATTAACTCATGCTTACTGAGCCATGACACTTGCCCAGTGTTGTGCTTAGAAGAGGCTCATTTTTAGATTCTGAGATTGCACGTCTTTAAATAGTTAACTCCACATAATATCCATTGAACCCTATTAAGTTGGTTGAACACCCTATTGCTCTTATCGCTCCAATTTTATTATATACTAATGGGGTTTTTCTTTCACAGAAAGTGATGACATTTTTGATTTGTGGGGTTCCAACTACCAGGATTCCTGATAACCTGAGAATGTAGAGACCATTTACTTGGATAAGCTTTGTTGATGTTTTCTATACAAAAAAAAAAAAAGGTAATTGAACACTTTAGCCTCATTGTCACAAAACAACAGGGGTCCTGGATGTTGGTTTCCCCAGTTAATAATTGATATCTCATGTTAGCCATGTGACATTAATTTCTGTGATGGTAAAATCCTGTAATGTTGATCGCTTTTTTAACCCCTTATATGACATACAGTTACGTCATGAGTTTGGTAAGAAAGTAAAAACGGGCTATTCCATGTCAGGGGTTAAGGAACTGCACTGCAAACTGTTCTATTGCCATATCAGCTCCCCTACAACAAGAAAGCCAAGGACTGACTAGTTATCATTGCAGCTAAGGGTCTAATAAAGGCCTCCATGAAAGCCTTCTTACTACTCCTATTACACCCTGGTCAGGCTGAGTGTAGTATAATTGTACACTATTTTGCAATGTCTTACTATTGCAGAACAATGCACAAGCAATCACAATCCTTGGTGATCAAGTATACTAGGGAACTGAAAGTACAAGTGAAAAAAAGTTTGAAAAATTAGAATGGCCTTTTGACAATTTTACAAGTAAAATTTATAAGAAATATAAAAATAATTATCATTCTATCAAACAAGTATTAAAATACAGCAATATTTATCACATACAGTGAACACTGTAGAAAAAAAAACACCAAAACTGAAGAATACTTTGGTCTTTTTAAGTCCCTAAAATATTGAAATTAAAACTGATTAATTACATGTATCCAATAGTAGTACCAATAAAACACCTAGCCTATAAAAAAGACCAAAAGGGTTACTGGTTGCAGAAAATGAGTTTTAATGCAAATTTAAAAATGTAAAAAAGTTTTTATTCAAAAGTACTAAAGCATGATGAAAACTAAATCTTTTGCATCACCGAAATCATAGCAGCCTGCACATTAATCGATAACATATACTGAACCGTGAATTCCATAATGAAACCCGACAAAAATAGTTCAGTTGTGTTTTTCACATTCTAAACCACAATGATTTTTATTTCTGGTTTGCAAGTACATTATATGGTATGGTGGATAGTACAATTTAAAAAAAAAAAATCCTTTTCCCCCTAAAAACAATCCCATATATGTCTACATAGAAGGGATAATAAACAGGATGTGGCTGTTGGAAGGTTGAGTAGGGGATATAATTGCAACATTAAAATTGCTGCAGCAGGACAAGGTTATTATTGTTCTTTCCTTTATTAAAGGACTTTCTAAGAGGTATTGGATGATGTTTTGAGTGCATCTCGACATTCAAAGGCCCATCTACAATGGTTGGTTGTCCGTACTTTGTGTTATTCTGAAGCATTAAGGATAACAATGAGTTAAATATCTAGATAAAGTTTGAATTATTGCACATATTGCTTTTTTTCAGTCTTATGTACCAAAGGAACAAATGTAAAGAAACAAATCTTTGCAGAGAAAGTTAAAGATGTAAACAGAATTTTTTTTTACTTGTTGAAATCCAGGTTTGTAATGCCTTAGGCACCAATTTCTAGATAAACAAGACAAGTCACTGCTCCTGTCTTAACCCTGGTTCAATGCAAACAGAATTTGCTGCAAGCTTTTCCAAGCTGTGAAAAGTTTTAGGCACTGCTGCAAAAAAGGGTAGATAACCCCAACAATATAACTGTAATATTTTCCTTTAAACTTTGTGAACATCCCAATGGAAAATAAATCAATTGAGTTGGTTGAACCAAATGTACGATTGATGCAATAACACTAAAAAAAATCATAATGTTATCTTACCAGAATGCAGCATTTACAAGAGAACACATTTTTTTTTGTAAAACTTTTCAATTAGCTCCTTAAAGATAATGGAGTGGACACTTAAATTCAACAAATACCACACTTTTTGGCTACTATGACATCTATGAGATATTCTAGGTTGAATCCCTATCTATAGTCTTAGTCAAAAAGATAGCGTCAACTGGAAATATCATTCCATTTCTGCATAGGGATTTGACACACAGAGGGGCGGCCTTTCTCCGCGTTTTGTTAATTCAAGCCATCCCGTTGCACCCACATGTTCATGTTCCCCCCGAAAACCAGGTGGAAGAATTAACATGTTCTATGTTTTTCGGACCACCGGCGGTGTAAAAAACTGTCCGGCGGAAAATCCGTGCAGTGGGGACTGCTGCATGGATTTTCCATTGAAGTCTATGGGGGAGTGTTGATTGTCGGTTTTCAGATGGTTTGTAAAACTGCAAAACACGTGAAAAACCGACAAATAACCTGTGCTGTGGAGACAAGCACTTACTGTACCATCTATTTTCTGGAGTGAGAGCTGTTCCCCAAGGATGATAACCAGAAGAGGACATAATACAGTAGTGGATGGACCTTACAGATAGTTCGTGGGTCTCTCTTTCTTTCTTACATGTATGGGGTGTTGAAACACTAAGCAGAAGTATTACAATGTGTATTTTTTCAGTTCTGACCACTCCTGCATGTCTACCAGCTTTTCTTTTATTGGCACCTCAGATACCACCCAGCACTCAATATGCAATGTGGCTATAGTATCGAATCTATTAGTTAGAAAAAAATTGATTCTTGAAAAAGTATTTCTAGCCGCAGAGTAATGGGTAAAGTTTATCATTAGGATGGGCATACCGCTAAGGGTCATGCAGATTTTCCTCCAAAATTATAGTGTTGAGTATTAAAGTCTCCACAGATCACCAGATTACCTTTAAGCATCTTTTTGGTTTTGTTAAGAACTTTGAAGATGAAAGAGAGCTGATGTGTATTTGGGACATAGAATTCTACCAAAGTACAAGTTACTGCATTTAATGAACATTGTAAGATTATATATCTACCGCCGGGATCTATGAGGTATTGGGTAAGCGAAAAAGCAATAGTGGCTCTGATAAACAATGACACCCCAGCTTTTTTAGTATCTTGTGCAGAGTGGAATGCGCATGGAAATTTTTTTATGATGAAGTCTAAAGGTATCTTTTTTCTGCAAATGTGTTTCTTGTACACTCACCATGTCTGCACGGGACTTAATGACATCTTTCCAGAAAAGTGACCTCTTAAGTGGAGAGTTGAGACCATTAGCATTTAAAGACATAACGTTAATACTCTTATTGGGTTATAAGAAAAAATACATTTCACATAAGCATTGTTGACACAGAACACTTTCCGGATAAAAGGAAAAAGTGCACAGTTAGCTACGACACAGCAAAAACAAGTTAGCAGTGTTTGAACAAATCTCAAAAAGGAGACCAAAATGAGAAATTTTGCATAACATAATGCAAGGATTCCCTTGTGTAGGGAAGTAAAACTGGGCTAGTGATTGCCTGATTAGAATCTGAAGGGGCCATGAGTCAGAAGGGGATCGCAAAAAAGAAATTTAAACAGACAACAGAGGAATTCCTCTTGAGCTCTGGAGATTGGAAGACTGAAAGTTGGAAAAAGTACATCACTTATCGGAGCGGGTTTTGAGCCTGTGATGTTTTTCTGACCAAAGAGGAGTTATTGCTTCCAGCCGAGACCTGGCTTTTTTTAAAGGAGTAGTGTTAGGGGAAGCTAGTAAATCCCAGGATGCGAGAATCTCCTTTGCCATTGAGGGAGTAGAGCAAACCGTGGTGACATTGTCCTTAGTAATGATCAATTTCACTGGGAATCCCCAAAGGTAGCTGATATTTTGGTCACGCAGAACTTTGGTATAGTTGCAAATTCCTTCCGCTTAAGCATTGTCCCTGCAGATAAATCCAGAAAGATTGAGATGTTGGTGAATCTCTCTGGAAGGGATATGTTATTTTGCAGTAATTTAATGAAGGCATCCTTGGTTTTGAAAAAGTGGATCCTGGCGATCATGTCACAAGGCACCGAGGGGATCTGATGCGTCGGCTTTGGGAGGCGATGAATGCGGTCAATCATAAGTTCCATTTGTGATTCTTCTGGTGGGACAAGCGCCATGAGGTTTGTCAAGAATGAGGGAAGCACGTCAGAGGCAAGAGATTCTGGGACTGCCCTGATGTAGATATTGTTTCTTCTGGACCTATCCTCTAGGTCCATCAGTTTTGTGGAAAGCTTCTGCACTTCCTCCTCTAATATTGCGTTGGCATCTATTAGCATATTATGAGACAAGGCAAATTCTGCCATTTTTTTCTTTATGTGGTCAGTCCTCGCAACCAGGGACTGAATTTTCCTTTTCTAGATCTGTCATCATTTGCTTAAAGTCCTGCTGCAGACTATCTCTGAACGATGAGAAAAGCCTTTGCATTGTGAATTCCATCGCGGAGGTTTGATCATTCAGCTCCGGAGATTACAGATCAACCAATCCCGGTCAAGAAGGTGAAGAAGATAAATGAGAGAAAGGATTATGACTTTCCAGATTATATATAGCGGAAAAAGAAGCGTGTTGAAAGAAATCATTGAGTTTGGCGGGTTTCACTTTTTGGTTCCTTTTTGCCACGCTTCTCATTTTTTATGTTTAATAAAAGAGGACATGTATTGATACTCAAACCTCCCCTTCTTTTTTAAATGATTTTTTTCCTTTCTTTCTCATGGATGGATACAATGCCTCCTAATGTGGACAACAGAGAGGCTAAAAGCCTATGGTTGAAATAATGTGGGATAAATGATGCCAGCAGGCAGGAGTTTATCAGTTGGAGCAATCAAATGTCCTTGTGATTTAGAAAGCAAAGAGGAAAAAAATGTATATGCTTGAGAGGGCTGTGTGTCTGCAGGGGATGGAAGAATAGTCTCACTTCATCCAAAATGGCCACCAGTCCCATACACGGGGAGAACAGAGCAAGTGAGCTGCTTCTACCGCACAGTCACCAAGATAGTACTGGTACGGCCAGGTATAATGGACAGGGAGCAAACGGGTCTGGCTTCCCCCACAATCAAGTATTAGTTACCTTAGCAAAGGCACAGGTTGCGCTGCCTTTAGGTATTGAAGTTCGGTGTCCCATGAGGCGGCCGCTGGAATTGTGTGTGGGTTCGGAAGCCACAAGCACTTGGTTCTCTCACCGGATTTAGGGCAGAGCTTCTTGCCGGGGTCCACAAGTGTCTCACGCATGCACTATCAACGGCAGGGAGACTGTGTTTGCGTGCCGCGTGGCCGTGACACCACGCGGCACAGTGTGACTCTTTGCTCCGGACCAGGCCTCAGCTGTTAATTGACTTTTCTTTACGTGCCGGGTCTTCGCTCCGCTAAAATTTGGTCCTTGCTGCTGGCAGGGTGAGTTAGCACACCACCCGGACAGCTCTCGCTGCAGTTTAGGGTTTATTTGTGCCGCTGTAGGGATTCTCAGATGGAGCTCTCAGCTCAAACGTCCGCCGCCATCAGGCACCAGGTCACGCCCCTGCTATACTATCGAATCTAAGGGCGGCATGTATGAACAGGTTATTTCTATTGTTCTGGTCTAATTTGCACCAAATGAGAGTCATAGCCCTGTTTTCAACATGTAGGGTGCGTGGTATGGCTTTTCAATTTTTCAAAGCAGCAGACAAGATTTCTATCACTTTCCTGCTGCAGGGAAAGTGTGTACATAGAGCCCAAGTAAGATCATAATACAGGCAGATAGCAATTTACCTTCCTATAAAGCATTCAAGCAAGAGATAGACAGCATATATGTTGGGAGCCCGAGAGAGATTTTACAAACAACAAAATAATTCTGGTTTTAGGAAGCAATCTTGCAGAAGAAACAATCACTTTACTTAAATAGACAGTTAGCAACTCACTTCCCTTAGTAGCACTAAAGCATGAGACAGATAATGAGAGTATATATGAGACTAGTTCTGACTGGTGTTGAAAATAGGGGTCTATGTTATGCTCCTAGGCAGGTAATAATTAACTCCCTTTACACTTTGGTGAACTAACCCGAAAGACTCAGTAGAGTGTAGTTCACAATAGTAGGTTGACTTTGGTCTAAATAGTCAGTGGCTGCAAGTTAAGGATATATGAGGGCCAATATATGTCTTTGAAAGTATTAACAGGTCAAAGATTGGAACCGGGCAGTCAGAAAAGCATTTAAGTAGGTTTGTGAGAGTCAAATTAATCTCAGAGATTGTAGTTACAGTGCCTAAGGGTGAAATGATTGATTAGGGTACTCAGTTGTTGTGTCAGATAGTGACTGTCTGGGCATAGTGGGTGATGAATATAACGCTTTGCCTTCTGCCTGTTTAGAGTGTTAAGGTTTATTCAGCTTTGGATACAGCAATTACGCTTTAAATACAACTTGTAAATAACAACTATTTATCCCATTTGATCTACAGTCGATCCACTTGTCTAGACTAGTTAAACAAATAACAGTTCTTATAGAGATCTGATGCAGTAATTTTAAACAATAAGTATTAAAGTATTTTTCATTAAAAGTTATATATAGAGATGGGCGAGTTTCTCAAAAATTCGGTTCGCCGACTTCGCCAAATTTTCCGACAAAATCCATTTCGTCCCGAAGTAAAAAACAGGTGTTAAAAACAGCTATTTCCTGGCTGCAGAGAGCCTGTAGGGTGCTGTAGAACATTGTGCCATGCTTAAATATGCAGAGGGAGCTTGGTTTGGTCTTCATACAATGTTGTGTTTTAGTATGACACGCACATGACTGCCGCCGCTCTTAAAATCGCTTCACTATAAAATTCCCTGTGCACTTACAGGGGCAAAACTGACCAAAAAGCTGAAGCAGGAATGCAGCCTGATAAAGTCATGGCAGCGCCAGCTGGAAAAAAAACAAGCTGAGGACTAAGATCCTACCATATTGTCAAAGAACACAGTAGTAGGTTACTGGAGCCAGCACAGGTCTAAGCACAGTAAGGGGACGTCACAGCAGGGGTAACTTAATGAGGACAGAGCTTTAAACTGTCAGAGAATATGACAGAACCTGTTCTGTTAAATGCTGATATATGTATATATGATATATGAGGCCCCCCGAATGAGTGGAGAGGGTGTCGGCAGTAATTTTGCGTTGACGTCTCTGATCATTTTGCCCTTCCTTTCATCCATCAGTGTCCGCTTTCATTCGGTCAAAAATCCATCAGTATTGCTAAGGCCAAAAACAAACAGGAGTTGATCCAAAACAGAGATGACCAGTAAATGGGATATTTGCATGTCTTCTGTGTTCTGTATCCAATCCTGCTTTTGGCTAGACAATCCTGATCATTCCCATTCCTTTCTTTCAGGTGAAAAGAAGGGGAAAAGTAAACATAGTGGCAATGTCATAGAGTGGTGAGGGTGTAAACAGCATTAGGAAACCACAGAGTGTTCGAATGAGACAGCGGTTACTTGGCAGCAGCATGAGTAGGCCACAAAGTGGCACAATGACAAATTCAGGAAGTGGCAGCAACATCAGGAGCCTACAAAGTGGTGCAATGACACAGTGTGGAGATGACATCATCAACAGCAGCTGCAAGAGGTCAGAGAGTGGCACAGTGACAAATTCTGGAGGTGGCAAAAACAGGAGTAGGCCACAGAGTGGCACAATGATAGAGTGTGGAGGTGACGGCAGCAGCAACAGCATGAGGTCAGAGAGTGGCACAATGACAAATTCTGGAGGTAGCACCAACAGGAGTAGACCACAGAGTGGCACAATGACAGAGTGTGAATATGGCGGCAGCAGCAGCAACAGCATGAGGTCAGAGAGTGGCACAATGACAAATTCTTGAGGTGGCACCAACAGGAGTAGGCCACAGAGTGGCACAATGACAGAGTCTGGAGGTCACGGCAGCAGCAGCAGCAGCAGCAGCAGTATGAGGTCAGAGAGTGGCACAATGACAGAGTGTGGAGGTCACGGCAGCAGCCACAGCAGCAGGAGGTCAGACAGTGGCACAATGACAGAGTGTGTAGGTGATGGCATCAAAAGCAGCAGCAGCATGAGGTCAGAGAGTGGCACAATGACAGAATGGGGAGGTCACGGCAGCAGCCACAGCAGCAGGAGGTCAGACAGTGGCACAATGACAGATTGTGTAGGTGATGGCATCAACAGAAGCAGCAGCATGAGGTCAGAGAGTGGCACAATGACAGACTGTGGAGGTGGCTCAAACAGGAGTAGGCCACAGAGTGGCACAATGACAGAGTCTGGAGGTGACGGCAGCAGCAACAGCATAAGGTCAGAGAGTGGCACAATGACAAATTCTTGAGGTGGCACAAACAGGAGTAGGCCACAGAGTGGCACAATGACAGAATGTGGAGGTCACGGTGGCAGCAGCAGCAGCAGCATGAGGTCAGAGAGTGGCACAATGACATAATCTGGAGCTGGCAAAAACAGGAGTAGGCCACAGAGTGGCACAATGATACAGTGTGGAGGTGACGGCAGCAGCAACAGCATGAGGTCAGAGAGTGGCACAATGACAAATTCTTGAGGTGGCACAAACAGGAGTAGGCCATAGAGTGGCACAATGACAGAGTGTGGAGATGACGGCAGCAGCAACAACATGAGGTCAGAGAGTGGCACAATGACATAATCTGGAGCTGGCAAAAACAGGAGTAGGCCACAGAGTGGCACAATGACAGAGTGTGGAGGTGACGGCAGCAGCAACAGCATGAGGACAGAGAGTGACACAATGACAAATTCTGGAGGTGGCACCAACAGGAGTAGGCCACAGAGTGGCACAATGACAGAGTGTGGAGGTGACGGCAGCAGCAACAGCAGCAGCAGCGTGAGGTCAGAGAGTGACACAATGACAGAGTGTGAAGGTGGCACAAACAGGAGTAGACCACAGAGTGGCATAATGACAGAGTGTGGAGGTCACGGCAGCAGCAGCATGAGGTTAAACAGTGACACAATGACATAGTGTGGAGGCCACGGCAGCAGCAGCAGCAGCAGGGTGAGGTCAGACAATGGCACAATAACAGAGTGTGGAGGTGATGGCATCAACAGCAGCAGCAGCATGAGGTCAGAGAGTGGCACAATGACAGAGTGTGGTGGTCGCACAAACAGGAGTAGGCCACAGAGTGGCACAATTACAGAGTGTGTATGTCATGGCAGGATCAACAGCAGCAGCATGAGGTCAGACAGTGCCTCAATGATATTCTGGAGGTGGCAAAAACAGAAGTAGGCCGCAGAGTGGCACAATGACAGAGTGTGGAGGGCACAGCACCAGCAACAGCATGAGGTCAGAGAGTGGCACAATAACAAATTCTTGGCACCAACAGGAGTAGGCCACAGAGTGGCACAATGACAGAGTGTGGAGGTCATGGCAGCAGCAACAGCAGCAGCATGAGGTCAGACAGTGGCTCAATGATATTCTGGAGGTGGCACCAACAGGAGTAGGCCACAGAGTGGCACAATGACAGAGTGTAGAGGTGACGGCACCAGCAACAGCATGAGGTCAGATAGTGGCACAATGACAAATTCTGGAGGTGGCACCAACAGTAGTAGGCCACAGAGTGGCACAATGACAGAGTGTGGAGGTCACGGCAGCGGCAACAGCATGAGGTCAGAGAGTGGCACAATGACATAGTGTAGAGGTGACGGCAGCAACAGCAGCAGCATGAAGTCAGACAATGGCACAATAACAGAGTGTGGAGGTGATGGATCAACAGCAGCAGCAGCAATGAGGTCAGAGAGTGGCACAATGACAGAGGTGTGGAGGTGGCACAGAACAGTGTAGGCAACAGAGTGGCACAATACAGAGTGTGGAGGATCACGGCAGACAACAGCAGCAGCATGAGGTCAGACAGTGGCTCAATGATTTTCTGGAGGTGGCAAAAACAGAAGTAGGCCACAGAGTGGCACAATGTTAGAGTGTGGAGGGCACGGCACCAGCAGCAGCAGCGTGAGGTCAGAGAGTGGCACAATGACAGAGTGTGGAGGGCACGGCACCAGCAACAGCATGAGGTCAGAGAGTGGCACAATGACAAATTCTTGGCATCAACAGGAGTAGGCCACAGAGTGCCAATGACATAGATGTGGAGGGCCACGGCAGCAGCAGCAGCAGCAGGTGAGGTCTGAGAGTGGCACAATGACATAGTGTGATGGTGGCACAAACAGGAGTAGACCACAAGTCGTATAATGACAGAGTGTGAGGTCACGGCAGCATGCAGCAGATGACGTTAAACAGTTGACACAAGACAAGGTGGAGGTCATGGCAGCACCACAGCACAGCATGAGGTCAGACAATGCACAATACGATGTGGATGTGATGGCATCAACAGCAGCAGCAGCATGAGGTCAGAGAGTGGCACAATGACATAGTGTGGAGGTGGCACAAACAGGAGTAGGCCACAGAGTGGCACAATTACAGAGTGTGGAGATCACGGCAGGAGCAACAGCAGCAGCATGAGGTCAGACAGTGGCTCAATAATATTCTGGAGGTGGCAAAAACAGAAGTAGGCCACAGAGTGGCACAATGACAGAGTGTGGAGGGCACAGCACCAGCAACAGCATGAGGTCAGAGAGTGGCACAATGACAAATTCTTGGCACCAACAGGAGTAGGCCACAGAGTGGCACAATGACAGAGTGTGGAGGTCACGGCAGCAGCAACAGCAGCAGCATGAGGTCAGACCGTGGCTCAATGATATTCTGGAGGTGGCAAAAACAGAAGTAGGCCACAGAGTGGCACAATGACAGAGTGGTGTGGAGGCACGCACCAGCAAAAGCATGAGGTCAGAGAGTGGCACAATGACAAATTCTTGGCACCAACAGGAGTAGGCCACAGAGTGGCACAACGACAGAGTGTGGAGGTCACGGCAGCAGCAACAGCAGCAGCATGAGGTCAGACAGTGGCTCAATGATATTCTGGAGGTGGCAAAAACAGAAGTAGGCCACAGAGTGGCACAATGACAGAGTGTGGAGGGCACGGCACCAGCAACAGCATGAGGTCAGAGAGTGGCACAATGACAAATTCTTGAGGTGGCACCAACAGGAGTAGGCCACAGAGTGGCACAATGACAGAGTGTGGAAGTCACGGCAGCAGCAGCAGCAGCATGAGGTCAAGTGGACATGACAGTAGGTGTAGGTGCACAAACAGAGTAGACCACAGAGTGGCATATGACAGAGTGGGAGTCACTGCAGCACAGCATAGGTCAACAGTGAGCACAATGACAGAGGTGAGGTCATGGAGCAGCCACAGCACACAATGAGGTCGACAATGGCACAATAACAGAGTGTGGAGGTGATGGCATCAACAGCAGCAGCAGCATGAGGTCAGAGAGTGGCACAATGACAGAGTGTGGAGGTGGCACAAACAGGAGTAGGCCACAGAGTGGCACAATTACAGAGTGTGGAGGTCACGGCAGGAGCAACAGCAGCAGCATGAGGTCAGACAGTGGCTCAATGATATTCTGGAGGTGGCAAAAACAGAAGTAGGCCACAGAGTGGCACAATGTCAGAGTGTGGAGGGCACGGCACCAGCAGCAGCAGCGTGAGGTCAGAGAGTGGCACAATGACAGAGTGTGGAGGTGGCACAAACAGGAGTAGACCACAGAGTGGCACAATGACAGAGTGTGGAGGGCACGGCACCAGCAACAGCATGAGGTCAGAGAGTGGCACAATGACAAATTCTTGGCATCAACAGGAGAAGGCCACCGAGTGGCACAATGACAGAGTGTGGAGGTCACGGCAGCAGCAGCAGCAGCAGCAGCAGCAGCAGCGTGAGGTCAGAGAGTGGCACAATGACAGAGTGTGGAGGTCATGGCAGCAGCCACAGCAGCAGCATGAGGTCAGAGACTGGCACAATAACAGAGTGTGGATGTGATGGCATCACCAGCAGCAGCAGCATGAGGTCAGAGAGTGGCACAATGACATAGTGTGGAGGTGGCACAAACAGGAGTAGGCCACAGAGTGGCACAATTACAGAGTGTGGAGATCACGGCAGGAGCAACAGCAGCAGCATGAGGTCAGACAGTGGCTCAATGATATTCTGGAGATGGCAAAAACAGAAGTAGGCCACAGAGAGTGGCACAATGACAGAGTGTGGAGGGCACAGCACAAGCAACAGCATGAGGTCAGAGAGTGGCACAATGACAAATTCTTGAGGTGGCACCAACAGGAGTAGGCCACAGAGTGGCACAATGACAGAGTGTGGAGGTCACGGCACCAGCAACAGCAGCAGCAGCATGAGTTCATAGCGTGGCACAGTGACAGAGTGTGGAGGTGGGTGGCAATACCAGTCCCTGATTGATGGTGGTAGGCAGATGGAGAAACTGACAGCAGATGTGTGGCATCAGAATAGTGGCTGAGGCAGGTAGTTTGAATCCAGACTCAATTCTCGAAGTTTTGGTGAGGCGTCATGGCTGATGTAATCTGATGCCTAAGGCATTGGTGTGTGGAAATCCTGGTCGATCCACGCCTGATTCTCCTTGGGGTAACGATGGCCCCCGCCGCACTGAACACCCGCTCTGATGCCACACTACTGGCCGGGCAGGACAGCTTCTCCACTGCAACTGGCAAGTTGCGGCCAAAATCAGTTTGCTGCCAGTGCCAACGGATCTTCTAACTGGGGTGGCAGAGTGCTGTACAATACCACCACCTGTTGGTTCAGGGTCTGCTACAGGTCCTGCTGCTGCTGCTGGCGAGTGCCCTCCTCAATAGGCGGGTGAAGGAAGCTGCTCATCAGCGACTCCAGACTTAGGTTGCTGATGATGGAGTTGGTACTGCTCCTACCCCCCCATCTTCCGACAGCAGCCGCGGTAGTGGTACGTGAGCACTGAGGAACCCCCCGGTCAGACCTGTCAGAGGATGGATGATGACGCACATAGGCAGCGGCCAACTGACTGCGGAGGATTTCTCTATAGTATTTGAGCTTGTCCTCCCTCTCAGCAGCTCGGAAAAAGGCTCCCATTTTGGACCGGTAGCGTGGGTCCTATAGGGTGGAGAGCCAGAAGTCATCCCTTTGCCAGATGGTGACTATTCGGCTGTCACTAGCCAGGCAAATCAGCATGCCACGGGCCATCTGCACAAGTGACTCTGAGGGACTCCCTGCCTTCATCTCCACTGTATACTGCCACGGTGCTTGCGAGTCATCTGCCTCAACTTCCTCATCTCCATCTACCTCCTCCAGCTGCTCCTGCTTCTCTGCTCCTGTGACCTGGGTAGAAAAAACACCAATTTCTCCACACAATGCCTGTGCTCCAATGTCCTCCTCCTCCATTTCCGTCCCCAACGGACTCATGTGGCCGCGATATTTAGTCGCCACGTCTCTAGTCCCCTGCCCAGACAGATTTTTCAGCATCTGTTCTACATCCCGTAGTCCTGGCGACTGACAAATAACGTCGTCTCCTCAAATGGCCTTAGCAAACGGCAGGTGTCATGCATGAGCTGCCACTGTCTGACATCAAAGTTACACAGGGGAGTACTCCTATCCGCCTGAATCATCAAAAAATCGTTAATGACCTTTTTCTGTTCATACAGTTGGCCCAACATGTGCAGGCTGGAATTCCAATGGATGGAAACATCGCATATCAGCGTGTGTTGGGGGGGCCATTCTGCCACTGTAACTCGATGAGGGTGTTTCTGGCTTTGTAGGAATGGATAAAGTGCATGCACAGTTTCCTGGCCATTTTCAGAATCTTCTGAAGATCGATGGAAGACTTCAGGAACCTTTTCACAACCAGATTGAACACGTGCACCATGCAGTGCGCATGGACCATCCCTCTTCAGTGCAGTGCGGACACCATGTTCCTCCCATTGTCCGTCACATGATTCCGATTTTCAGTTGGCACGGAGAATGGCACACATCGATTTCTTGCTGCATGACGCGGAGCAGTTCCTCCCCTGTGTGACTTCGCTCACCAAGGGTATCCAGGTGTAGAACTGCGTGACACCGCTGTGCCCTACACATGTGGAATGATGGAGCAGCACTTGTGGAGGCTGAGATGGTGGTGGTGGTGAAGGAGGAGGAAGCGGCGCACATTGGCGCAGGAGCAGCAATTTGACAACGTGGAGGAGAAAGCGCCGTCTCCTGTCCAAGTTGTTGGTGTAGCTGGGCAGGAAGCACATTTACCCAGTGGGCCGTAAAGGACATGTACTGGCCCTGACCGCGATGCCGTGCACCTTGGAACAAACTGATAAGTTCAAGGACTGACCCACTTTCTGTTCTACATATTTTTGAAGGGCTGGTACTGCCTTTTTGGAAAAGAAATTACGACTTGGACTCTCCACCTCGGCTCAGCACAAGTCATTAGTTCTCTGAACGGTGCAGAGTCCACCATTTGGAAAGGAAGGGACTGTAGTAGCAACAACTTGGACAGGAGCACGGTCAGCTTCTGCACCTTAGGATGGTTGGACGCATACTGTTGTCTCTTTGCAATCGCCTCGTTGAACGACTGCTGGCGCCATAAGTAGCGAGGAGCAGGAGCATCAGGACGGGAGATGATGGCAAAGAGAAACAGCTCCCTTCTGCATAGGTGATGGAGCTTTGTTGACGCAGGACCGTGGTGCCAACGTTAGCGACCTGGCCACGCTTCACTTTCTGCGCACAGATTCTACATATACCCATATTCGGCTCCTCCGGTGTTTTAGCAAAGAACTGCCACACCGCCGAGTAGCTGATTTTACCACCAACGCTCCGCACTGAGTGACTACTACCGCCGCGGCCTCGCTGAGCCCCTGTGCCGCTACTTTCTTGGACCTACGAAGCGAGTTTTCTATCCCGTGGCCGCTTGATTCCCGACCTCACACTGCTGCTACCCTGCTGACTCACGGCTACACTACCCACTTGCTGGGTGCGCCGCTGCCTGAGGCACAAGCTGACACCCTCTTCTCCTGACGATGATGAAGCCCTTGCTTCACCCGGCTCCCAAGTGCGGTCGGCTACATCATCATCAATTTGTGTTTCATCTTCACTGCTTTCCTCCTCAACGGTCTTGGTATGCACAGGCTGACCACTCACAACATGACCTCCCATGCCACTCTCCACATCCATACTTTGCCAGCCAATGCAAGCAGCAGGGGAAATTGGCCCCATTTCTTCGCTGCCAAATAGCTGCTGACCGTCCTCCTCAAATTGTTCATCCTCGCTGTATAGTGGCGCTGATCCCAGACCATATACTAGATCTCTGGCTGAGGGAACCGGATGGGACAGAGGCAGGTTGTGGACAAGTGAGAGCCGCTGAGCTGTTCCCGGGCCATGCCAACTAAGGGTTGTGTCTGACATTCCCACCGACTCTTGGCTGGGGTTGTCAGATGTCATCTGGGAGGAAGTGGATGACCTAGTCAACCAATCAAGAACCCTTGGGTTGCTGGTCAACACACAGCCTCTAGATGACACCAGCAGTTCTGGCCTCACTGAGTGAACCCTGCTGTGACATCCCCTTACTGTGCTGTGACCTGTGCCTGCTCCAGGAATGTTTGTGCCACTGCCACTCGTATGTGAAGAGCCTGCCACCTCTCTGTCTGACATACTGTTTGTTCAAAAATTTACAGACTCTGTTTAATGAAGATATCTGTATATAAATAATACACACCCTGTATTTGACTCCAAATGAACCCACTAACAGTCTTGGGTAACCCTTGGATATAAATTGCGCTACAGAAATCACCAGGAAAAAATTAACTGGTATGTGTCGTGTTAAAACGCCATTTCTTACTACAAAAGCAGAAACACGCTTAATTAACCTTTGGATATAAATTATGCTACAGGAATCACCAGAAAAAAAATTGTCTTTGGCTTTGAAAAACACCTTTTCTTTTAGGGACTACTAAGCAGAAACACGCTTAATTAACCTTCGGAAATAAATTATGCTACAGGAATCAACAGGAAGAATTTTGTCTTTGGCGTTGAAAAACACAGTTTATTGTACTGACTACAATAGCAAAAACACGCTTAATTAACCCTTGGATATTAATTGCGCAAAAGAAATGAGCAGCAAAAAATTAACTCATATGTGGCGTGTTAAAAAGTTGTGTATTTTACTGACTACAAAAGCAGAAACACTTAATTAACCTTTGGATATAAATTATGCTACAGAAATCACCAGGAAAAATGTCATCTTTGGCGTTGAAAAACACGGTTTCTTTTACTGACTACAATAGCACAAACACGCTTAATTAACCTTCGGATATAAATTATGCTACAGGAAAAATGTTGCCTTTGGCGTTGAAAAACACCGTTTATTTTACTGATTACAATAGCACAAACACTCTTAATTAACCTTCGGATATAAATCATGCTTCAGGAGAAATTTTGTCTTTGGTGTTGAAAAACACCGTTTATTTTACTGACTACAATAGCACAAACACTCTTAATTAACCTTCGGATATAAATTATGCTACAGGAAAAATGTCTTTGGCGTTGAAAAACACCGTTTATTTTACTGATTACAATAGCACAAACACTCTTAATTAACCTACGGATATAAATCATGCTTCAGGAAAAATTTCGACTTTGGCGTTGAAAAACACTGTTTCTTTTACTGACTACAATAGCACAAACACGCTTAAGTAACCCTTGGCTCTAAATTGTGCAAAAGAAATGTGCAGCAAAAAATTAACTGGTATGTGGATTCTAAAAACGCTGTTTCTTTTACAGAATACAACAGCAAAAATAGGCTTAGACTACCTTTGGATATTCAATGTGCTCCAGAACTGACCAGATAGCTTTAAAATGTATATGCAGCAGAATTGGACACACACTGGACTTCAATTCCAATACCCCACAAAATCAAAATTATAACAGAAGAGGAGCAGTCTCTGAGAAAAGCTGTGACACCCCCTCAAAAATCGCTGTATAAAACTAATTTCTTTTGTGTGAGATCTCAGCTACTGCAGCTGCAGCAGCTACCTTACGGCAAAGAGAGAAGAGTGTGAGCTGCCAGCATCACATCTGGACTTATATAGTGCGGTGACGTCACAGAATCCCGCCGGTCTCTGATTGGCTTCATCTCTGCACATGTAATTGAGGATGTTTCTTCCTCCCAGAGTTCTTTTCCCCATGTAATGCCATGTGCTTGCGGCCATTTTATCAATTAAAAACACGCTTCGTTCCCGTGAATAACCCCAAACTTCGACTTCGTTCAGAACCAAAGTTTTTCTGAAATTCTAAACGAAGTCCACTTCGTTAGAATCAATTCGCCCATCTCTAGTTATATACTATGAGTTTTTTATTTTTGTTGAAGGAAAAGGGTTTAAGCTAGCCAATGGCAAAATTTGTGTTTCTCTGCATGGCCAAGTTTGGCACACTTTGCACCAGACCCGACACTTTGTAATGCATCAAAGATCAAAGTGCGTGGTGGGGGCATGTTGCACCAAATTTGTAGAATTAGACATATTTATGAAAGTGAAACACCAAAGTAGACATGTTTGATCGGGTTTTTCACCCTTTTCTGGCATAAAATGTGCCAAAGTGAGCAGTCTACGATGTTTAATGCGCCAAACAAATGTGTTAGTCGCATTGTTCGTAAGTAGTGTTGATCAAACTGTTCTAGAAAAGTTAAGTTCTGGTAGAACTTCTTGAATTTTTAGAACTCAAACCAAACATTTTACTGTTCATTCAAGTAAAGTTCTAGTTCTAGTTCGACACGCCATTTTCAGTTTCGTTTTCAGTGGCTTCTGTACTTTTGGAGGCCATCCAATCACCTTTCTGCACTTTTGACAGCCATCCAACCAGTGCAGAGCACATAGATGTGTCAAAAGGTGTACGGCTCTCATTGGCTGCTAAAATCACATGACCATGTTATCTATATTTCAATGTATTGCCTTATGAACTCCATTTTCAGCTCACTCTCTGGACTGTACAGACTGCTCTTAGTTAGATATAATTTTTCTCTCTATAGACATCAATAGTTAGGGAGTTTGGTATTGCTGGCTGCATCTTTCCCACACCCAGAAGCTGTTATATGGTGACATTTGCAGGCTCACATAATGCCTAATTCTCATATACATGGATATATATCTTATACAGAGTGATTGGATTTGCTAAATCATACTCAGTGTCCAAAAGTTCAGTTTTTGCAGTTTTGGGGGCTCAGTAATTGTATAACACACCATCTCCAAATCTCCTATGTGTCAAAGGGGCTTTTGGGCCCCCTCAGGATGCTACAGCTGCACCTCCTATAGCTACGAACCTGCTTGCAAGCTGTGTTCATCTTTTCAGTTAGCAATTGAAAGGAATGAAGTATTTTAACCTCTCAATTTTTTTCTGTCACTCTTAGAGCCAAATGTTCTTCACTAAGTTGTTCCACGTATCCAGTTTATTGTTATGGATGGTAATTTCAGCTTCTCCTCACCAGTATAGGTATAAAAATTAACCCAAACATCTTTTCCCATTGACTTTAATGGGGTTCGAGTTCAAGTTCTAGTTCGAATAGAACCTCGAACCGAACACACTAAACTTCGAGGTTCTAATCGAACTAGATCTTTTTACTGCTCGCTCATCTCTATTTGTAAGACTTGACACCTTTTAATGCGTTTAACATGAGGGGGTGTTTTGGGTGCATTCTGGGGGCGTGACGGACCACACTCATAATATTAGACACATTTATGAATGTGGGTCGGTAAAACTAGGCGCATTACTACTCAAAGAGCCTAGGGAGTTAAAGTGGAGCTAGAATTGCTGTTATGGCCAAAAATGTCTAATAGTTCTCAACTTACACCAGTATAATAATAAAAAGTAATTTATGATAATTATAAAACTATATAAAATTAAACTATTTAAATTTAATAAAAAAGTTATCATATAAAATTAATATAAAAAGATATAATATCCCAAAAATATAAAAATATCTCATATAAAATGTATTTAAAATTAATAGAATCTAACATAAATTTTCCATTAAATAAACCACTGATGATGTTGTTCAGATTTTAACATTTTTAATTTTTACTACATTAAATGTGAAATGTATTTTTGCTGCTCTCACCCTTTATTCTACATACAGCAAGACCAGTGGTCCACAAAGCAAGATCCGTACCATAGTTTCTATTCACTGACTTGCTATTCTAATGACTTTTATTTCCAGCCTATCTATAGCCTTTATACACGTTTGGAGCATTACTTGTGTGCCTAAGTTCCATAATGCGCAAAACACACAGACGAGGCACAGTGAACTTTAGACACCATTTATGAATACACAAAAACACTTTCATAGACTCAGACGCATTATACACTGAAAAATAGATGCGTGCACCTAGTTCCATACATGTATCCCCAAAAGTAGGCGCATAACTATCAACACAGCTAGACCAAGTTGACTGAGGCCAGAGTTGTTGTAGATATCAATTATTTTACACCTTATACCAGTAAAATAATAAAAAGTAATTTATGATAATTATCAAACTATATCAAATTCAATAATATAATATTAATAATAAATTATATAATAAAAAAGTAATAATAAATTATACAGTTGTCCTCAAAAGTTTACATACCCCGGCAGAATTTTTGCTTTCTTGGCCTATTTTTTTTGAGAATATGAATGATAACACAAAAACTTTTTTTCCACTCATGGTTAGCGGTTGGGTGAAGCCATTTATTGTCAAACTACTGTGTTTTCTCTTTTTAAATCATAAATTTGAACTTTTAACTTAATTTTTTGACAGGATTTGTAAACCTGCACCATCATTTTCTTTTATCTTGATTTTAGATGAGTTCTGTTTTTAGATTATTATTTTGATGTTTGTATTACTATATGTATTCTGTGTAATGTTGGTTTTATTAAGAAAAAAATAATCAGTAAAAGGACGCTATCATTTCAGATTCTGTTCATATTTGCATCTAGCGGTTCAATCAGGTAATCTCTTTCCAGTATTTTTTATGTCAAGTTTTGCGTAGTCTGTAGCTGTCTTTCTTCCAAAAACCCCAGCAGACACTGGGTATTGCCAAAATCCAACTGACGTCAGATCCAATTTAACTGTCATGACTCCATTGTAAGCGAATAGAAGCTGAAGTTGCTAATGTGGATAGAAAATTAAAGAGATTTAACACTTATTAAAAAATCATGGAAGTTCTCCAGGTGGGGGCTCTAAGCAAATTCGAAGAGGGGGTGTTAAAAAAGTGGAAAATAAAAATTGGTACTGAGCAATAAGTCCAGATGCTTTGGCTGTATGGAGTCCCGAAATTACTTACGGTAGTCTTGACAGGCATAGCCCATGGACAGGTGTATCTCTTTTTTTTGAAAGTAGGCAAGCATGTTTTTTTTAAATACTGTAGAATTCATTTAAGTGAATTATTAGACAGGTTGTTTTTAGGATATATTTACAAAATTCAAAGCATTAAATACATTTTGATTTAGCTCTAAAAAATTCTCAACATGAAATAGAAGATCAAACAACAGCAGGGAAATAAGCATACTTGTTAAAGGTAAATAACCATATTTGTGTGCATTTAGATGCCTTTAGAAATCTATAAAACATTATGAGCATCAATTATTTTATAATAATAACAATACATTGATTTCTTAGTATTCTCTTTGTAGAATATGCAATTTGCATTTCCAAATAAAATGCTAAATATGGTAAATAAAATTTTTAATAGCACCTTTCAATATAATGGATGCAATGACTACTACTGAGGATAGCTCAAAATCACCTTTATGGTTGGCTAATCAGGCACAAATGTTAATGTTTCTATAATACTGTGTGTTGTTCAGTGATCAAAGGACTTGTTCTGTTAGTAGATGAGAAACAGCAGGGGATTTCCTTAGCATTGCACTTCTTGTTTTACCCTTTATGATGGAAATATTGCATTAAAGTGATTGATTGAGGCTAGAGATGGGCGAATTTCTCAAAAATTCAATTCGGTCACTTCGCCGAATTTTCCGACAAAATTCGTTTCGTTCCGAATTACTTCAGCACGAATCACGTTAAAAAGCAGCTATTTCCAGACTGCACAGAGCCTGCAGGGTGCTGTAGAACATTGTGCCATGCTTAAATATGCAGAGGGAGCTTGGTTTGGTCTTCATACAATGTTGTGTTTTAGTATGACACGCAGATGACTGCCGCCGCTCTTAGAATCGCTTCACTATAAAATTCCCTGGGCACTTAAGAGGGCAAAACTGACCAAAAAACTCAAGCGGGAATGTAGCCTGATAAAGTCATGCCAGCGAAAGCTGGAAAAAAACAAGCTGAGAGCTCAGGTGGCAACATTAGTGACAGAATGTGGAGGTGACGGCGGCAGCCACAGCAGCATGAGGTCAGGCAGTGGCACAATGACATTCTGGAGGTGGCAAAACACGAGGAAGCCACAGAGTGGCACAATGACTGAGAGCGGAGGTCACGGCGGCAGCAGTATGAGGTCAGGCAGTGGCACAATGACATTCTGGAGGCGGCAAAACAGTATTAGACCACAGAGTGGCACAATCACACAGTGTGGAGGTCACGTCGGCAGCAGTATGAGATCAGTCAGTGGCACAATGACATTCTGGAGGCGGCAAATCAGTATTAGGCACAAGTGGCACAATCACACAGGTGGAGTCAGCGGCAGCATATAATCAGGGAGTGGGACAATACATTCCCGGGGGCGGAAACAGTATTGCCACAGAGGGACAATCACACAGTGTGGAGGGCACGCGGCAGCAATGGGTCAGTCAGTGGCCAAGAATTCTGGGGGCGCAAACAGTATTAGGCCCAGAGTTCACAATCCACATGTGAGTCCCGGGGAGCAATAGTCAGCAGTGGGACAATACATCTGGGGGCGGGAAAACGTATTTGCCACAGATGGCACAATCCACATTTTGGGGTCACAACAGCAGCAGCATAGGTCAACATGGCACAATGACATTTCCCTTTTGGAAAAGGGGAAAAAACAAAGGAGAAGCCACAAAAAAATGGGACAATAAACTTTGGGGGGAAAACCCCAAGGTCTCGGGGAGCGGCACCAGAAGTCAGGGGAGGGCTAAAAAACCAGGTGGGGGCACGGCAGGATCACAGCAACACGAGGTCAAGGTGGGACAATTAATTCGGGGGGCAAAAAAGGGAACCCAAATGCAAAGACAGAGCGGAGTTTGGGGGCAGCAGCAAGAGGCGCATGGGACAATACACAGTGGGAACTGGAGCACCACAGCACAGCATAGGTCAGACATGGGACAAAGACACAGTTTGGATTTACGGCAACCAAAGCACAGCACATGAGGGCAAGATGGCACAAAGACGAGTGTTGAGTGGGGGGCAATACCATCCCGGTAAAAATGGTGGTAGGGAGAGGAAAAACGCAGCAGATTTTTGGATCAGCGGTGGGCATCAGAAAAATCTGAGGGGGTAGTTTAACCCCTAAAAGG
>JAODAL010026219.1:0-57163 GCA_025379985.1 Phyllomedusa bahiana
CTCCCCAAAGGTTCCCGAGTGAAACATTTAGTTGCCGGGAAATAGGGAGTCCTGTTTTGCAATTTTTTTAAAATTAATTAATTTTTTTGTTTTTACAGCAAAAGTAAATTTTGTAATTGTGTCACTTTTTTGAACTATTTTAAAATGCATTTCATTTGGATACTTGAAAAACTAAAGTTCTACATTTTTGATCAAAACTGAGGGTCCATATAAGAACCATGAGATTCTTAGTTCACACGTTTTGATCAAAAAATGTTTAAGCCACCCACGGCTTACAATGTGATCTCTTGGCGGGTGGTCCTACGCTATCTTTACCTCTCAATAGAGTCAAATTCAGACTTCTCATTGGGCCAACCGACCTCCATTATCCAGAGAGAAAAATAAAAGACACCAACCTTGTAAGCTACACTTATAACAGCCTGTGAAGGTGGGCGGAGTGCAGGAAACCAAAATGGAGGCATCCCTTCCTCCCTATATAGATTAAAAGCAATATATGCCAAATACAACGTATAGTTCTGCACAAAAAAACATTTCTGAAAAACACAATGTGAACTTGGGTGCCACTGGCAGGGTTGCGGCATATATATATATATACAGGCTCGGACTGGGCCGCCGGGGAACCGGGGAATTCCCCGGTGGGCCCCGGCCCGAGCTCCGTTGTGTTAATGTGTTTACTTTTCAAATTAGAGAAGGCAAGCGGCTAGATGTCACTTCATCTTGACGCTTGCCTTCTCTTTGCGAGCGCGCAGCGTTTCCCCTCTCTTCCCCCACCCCCCGGCTCCTTCTTACGTTCTCGGGCGGCTGTAGCTTTAATTGCAGGACCGGACGTGCTTCCTCCTGCCTCCGCAGTGCCGCGGCTCCTCCCTGTGTGCGCGACTATCGGCGCGCAGACTGTCCTAGCAGCAGGGAGAGAGCGGATCGGAAGGAGGAGGCGGCAGAGCTAGGTAGGGACCGGCGGCCAGGAGACTTCCTCAGCGGCGCCTACAGAGACCACACAGTCCACCGTTTCTCCCACATAAAGTTTAAGGGAGAAACGTGGCTGGTGGTTGGCAATTGGCAGCTGTGCTCTGTGCCCTATATATAAAAGGGGGGCCGCATAATAAAGTTAAACAGCAGCGGTGAGGCCCCTCCTTTCCCTCCCTGGGCCCACACTGCACATTTTCAATGACTTTCACTTGACTAAGGGCCCTGGGCTGGCTTTCTGAACTGTTTGTAACACAAGCCCTGTGAGCGTTTCAGACCCTATACTCACAAGGCTTGTTTAACCCTCACAGGGCTCATGGATGGGACTGTAACCCTCACAGGGCTCATGGATGGGACTGTAACCCTCACAGGGCTCATGGATGGAACTGTAAGCCTCACGGGGCTCATGGATGGGACTGTAACCCTCACAGGGCTCATGGATGGGACTGTAACCCTCACAGGGCTCATGGATGGAACTGTAACCCTCACAGGGCTCATGGATGGGACTGTAACCCTCACAGGGCTCATGGATGGACTGTAACCCTCACAGGGCTCATGGATGGGACTGTAACCCTCACAGGGCATATGGATGGGACTGTAACCCTCACAGGGCTAATGGATGGACTGTAACCCTCACAGGGCTCATGGATGGACTGTAACCCTCACAGGGCTCATGGATGGACTGTAACCCTCACAGGGCTCATGGATGGACTGTAACCCTCACAGGGCTCATGGGGGACTGTAACCCCTCACAGGGCTCATGGATGTGGATGTAAACCTAACAGGTCTCATGGATGGGTCTGTAACCTCACAGGGCTCATGGATGGGGACTGTAACCCTCACAGGGCTCATGGATGGGACTGTAACCCTCACAGGGCTCATGGATGGGACTGTAACCCTCACAGGGCTTATGGCTAGGTTTGTACACAGCATATAGACCCATCCATGAGCCCTGTGAGCATTAAATGGGCGCATTTATGTCCGAGAGGCCGTTAATATTTTCATGTACAGTATGGTGGGCCCCCCAAGATCAACTCCCCTGTGGGCCCCAGACCCCCCAGTCCGACACTGTATATATATACACGCACACCATTACCAGTGGCACACCACTGCAAAAAGGGCTATACAATACATGGAGATCCCTAAAGAAGCATTTATGCTATCTATCATACATGAAAAAAACTTTGGACCCCAGCCACTCCAGTCCAACACTGATCAGAACAGAGTGTAGCTGGGACCTTCATGCTCTCAAAGTATGGAGGCCCGATAAGGCACCGAGTGATGTGAGAATGTTATAGTGTAGGCTCCTATCTGAACTGAGGTCACCTTCTCGTGGTGGATGGGCTCTCACAGCTTAGATCAAAAATGTGCGCTAAGAACCTCAAACTGTCAAGAATCCAAAAAGAAGCAGCAGTGCAATTCGAACTATTTCACATATTCATTGTTTAATGGTCTGGTCTCTTAGGTCATGTCCCCATGGCAGAGAGCAAATACTGGTTGGATTATCCGACCGGTATTTGCTGTTATTTGCGACCGTGCACACAGCCGCGGAGGGATGGCTTCACATTGAAATGTTCATATTCCGCCCAAAAACCAGGCAGAAGAATGAACATGTTCAATGTTTTTTGGACCGACGGCGATCCAATAGTTTGCTATGGGGCCCAGGCTTCTCTGGTTTCGCCCCTGGACATTGTATTAGTGTTCAGTGTAGAGGTCAGGCTCCTTCCCTTGCAGCTGTAGGAGCCGCTTGGATTTGGCTTTGCTTCCTGATCATAGAATTTGCATTTTGGAGATTGTGTATAATCTCTATTTCACAGTAACACATGAGCAGCTCGAACAGGATTCTCAGTGAAATTGCATCACCTGCACCTGCATCACCTGCATCACCTGCACCTGCATCACCTGCATCACCTGCATCACCTGCATCACCTCAATCACTGCACACCGTGCACCACCTGCACACCGCATACACCTGCACACCTGCACACATGCATACCTGCATCAACCTGCACCACCTGCATCACTGCACTCATGTATGGAAAAACCTCTTCCAAATCCGACCTGAGATGAGTTGAGCCAAGCAGGCGACCTCCCAGCTCATTGAGGTCGTGCAGTCACTTCATGTAAGTAGTATTGGTCTGTAGTGTGTGTGTGATGAAGGTTCATCCTCCTCCCCACTGGAATATGAAGGGGGCGGGTGGGGGTGAGAACAGAGCTTCCCATCTTGGTATTTGGGGGGATGGATCTTGTCTCTAAAAACGGCCTGGATCCGGGTGGAAATACGGACAGTGCTCAGGGGTCGTCCTCAGATCTCCCACACCCTCATCATGCTCACCGACAACCAGGAGGCGTCACCGCACAACCATCGGGGCGCCTCACCACAGCAGGGGGCGCCTCATCCTACATCAGGGGGCGCCTCTCCGACAACCAGGGGGCGTCACCGACAGCCAGGGGGGCTCAACGACAACCAGGGGGCGCTCCTCGGCCGACAGCCAGGAGGCGCCTCAACTGTCAACCAGGGGGACCACCTCACCTGCAACCAGAGGGGACGCTCACCTGCACCAGGGGGACGCCTCACCGTTCACCAGGAGGCGCCTCACCGACACAGGGGGACTACCTCAACCTACACAGGGGGACACCTCACCTACAACCAGGGGGACGCCTCCCCGACAACCAGGGGACGCCTCACCGACAACCAGGGGACGCCTCATCTACAACCAGGGGACGCCTCATCTACAACCAGGGGACGCATCCCCGACAACCAGGGGACGCCTCACCGACAACCAGGGGGCGCCTCAGCGACAACCAGGGGGCGCCTCATCTACAACCAGGGGACGCCTCACCTACAACCAGGGGGCGCCTCACCTACAACCAGGGGGCGCCTCATCTACAACCAGTAGGCGCCTCACCTACAACCAGGGGGCGCTTCATCTGCAATCAGGGGACGCCTCCCCGACAACCAGGGGACACCTCACCGACAACCAGGGGACGCCTCATCTACAACCAGGGGGCGCCTCACCGACAACCAGGGGACACCTCATCTACAACCAGGGGACGCCCTCATATACAACAGGGGGACAACCTCTACCGGGACAACCAGGGGAAGGCTCAATTACAAAAAGGGGACACCTCACCTACAATGGGGGCACCTCACCGACAACCTGGTGGCGCCTCTCACGACAATCAGGGGACACCTACCGACAACCAGGGAGGCTCTCTCTACATCCAGGGGGAAGCCTCATCTACAACAGGTGACCCTCACGACACCAGGGGCGCCTTCTCCGAAAACCAGGGGGCGCCTCACCGACAACCAGGGGACGCCTCATCTACAACCAGGGGATGCCTCACCTACAACCATGGGGCGCCTCCTCTACAACCAGGGGGCGCCTCTTCTACAATTCTACTAGGGGGGGCGCCTACCTACATACAGGGGGCGCGCTCACTTAAACCATGGGGCGCCTCACTTCGAACGGGGGCGGGCCTCTACATACCATGGGGCGCCTCACCTACAACCAGGTGACGGATCACCTTCATCGAGGGGGCGCCTCACCTACAACCATGGGGCGCCTCACCGACAACCAGGGGGCGCCTCACCTACAACCATGGGGCGCCTCACCTACAACCAGGGGACGCCTCACCTACAACCAGGGGACGCCTCACCTACAACCAGGGGGCGCCTCATCTACAACCAGGGGGCGCCTCACCTACAACCAGGGGGCGCCTCACCTACAACCAGTGGGCTCCTCACCTTCAACCATGGGGCGCCTCATCTACAACCAGGGGGCGCCTCATCTACAACCATGGGGCGCCTCACCAGCAACCAGAGGGCAGCTCACCTTCAACCAGTACAGTATATGGGGTTACATTATCAACTATATAATAACTACTACTATATGTACGCTATAGATTACTAACCCATATATCATAGACTAGTCACCCCATGTACCATACATTACTAACCCCATATACTATACATTACTAACCCCATGTGCCATATAGTGTATTAGTAAGCGTAGGAGGCAATAATAATTTATCATGTATCATTAGACACTAAAGAATAGATTGACAAGAACAGACTTTAATACGTTAAATCTCTCCTTACCACGAAGCTTCTTTCCACATTATTATAATCTTCTAACCACGCATCATCTATAGAGAGGAAATCAAGATGGAGTTTTAGATGTGAAGTGTTAGGAAGGAAAGAAATAAAAAAAAAAAAAAAAACTGAACGCAGATCCCAGCGGCCACTGTGCTGTGTGGAATACAGGCAGAGAGCAGCAAAATCACATTTCAACAGTGATCAACAGCTGATTAAAATGAATTTCATTTAATTTATTAAAAACAAAAATGTAGATATCCCAATAGTTCTGGACCTTTTAAATCAATTGGATGTTGCTCAGGCTTTAGGATTAACACCTCAATGTCTGAAATCTTAGATTTTGTAGCTACCCCAAAGCATCTCGGCCTCCCCTCATTTAAGAGACACTACTGTCCACTAGCTATACACTCTGTAAATATGTTGGGAGTACTTTATTGGGAAAATCCCGGAATCCTAGATCACCTCAACGATCCTCATTGTTTAATAAACTTGCAAATCAGAATTAATGAGGGGAACCATCTTCCATTTACTTAAATGGCTCGATGCCTGGCTTATCAAGAGGATGAGCTTTCCTAAAATTTTATACCTTATGAAAACTATTACCCTATAATTAAGCATAAGGATATCGGCTCCCTGATGTCTTCCTTTTTCCGCTTTTGTATGGAAGCGTAAAAGACTGAGAATTGCTATTAAAAAACTTATAGTTTGTAAGGCTAAAAAAAAGATAAGTCGTCCATCTAGTTCAGCCTGTTGTGCAAGTGTTTGATCAGAGGAAGGCAAAAAACCCCATTGAGGTTGAAGCCAATTGTCCTCATTTTAGGGAAAAAATCCTTCCTGACTCATCTGGCAATCAGGAATAGTCCCTGGATTCATATGGACCATCTCCTGACATCTTAGTCACTATAACTTGTTATATTATTACGGGCTCAGAAATGCATCCAAACCCTTTTTTGTAACTCTGTTAGTCGTGAATTCCCCATGACACGTTCCTCTGGCAGAGAATTCCATAGTTCAATGCTCTTACAGTTAAAGAATCCTTTCTATGTTTTTGTGAGAAACTTTCGTTCGCTCACGACGTAAAGGATGCCCCTTGTTCTAGTTACAGCCATGTATGTTTAATTAAATCTTGGGAGAGATCTTATATTGCCCTTTGATGTATGTAAACATATTTATTATGTTGCCCCCCGAGCATTCTTTTCTCTAAACTAAATAACCCTAATCTTGCAATCATTCTGTGTACTGTTGTCCCCCAGTCCTGTTATTTTTTTGTTGCCGCCTTGTGTACACTGTTCAGCTATACAATGTCTTTCATGTGCACTGGTGCCCAAACTGTACACAATATTCATGTGTGGTCTAACCAAGTGACTTGTATAATGGGAGAATAATGTTCTATCATGTTCATCTATGACCCTTTTAATGACACCATGATCCTATTTGCATGGCTGCTGATGCCTGACTCTGGCCTGCTACAATTATAGTTTAATGTACCACCTGGATTCCATAGTCATTCTCCATGTACTTTACCCAGTGTTTTTCACTATGCTGTCTAAGGACTAAGGGAGGGCTTATCTGCCGGACATTAGGAAATATACAATTCTAGGATGCCTATTACGGCACAGTTTGATGGTTAAAGGGACTACTCTTTTGTCTCCAATACCATCACTAGGCGGGGCTTGTGTCATCTGGTCCTTACCTGCCATCCTCCACACTAAATTTGCTGACTTCCCACACAGATAACACGGCAGTTATGTTTTCTCCTTAAAGATACTATTGCTTGCCTGGAAGGGCCTCTCGATCCCTATTTCACTTGCCTTATCAACTAGTAGAACCACTTCCTATATGGGGTCACCCCATTTTTGTAGCTGGCATGGACCATCTCAATTATTGAGGTGGACGAGAGAAAGGGATCGAGTAACACAGATGACTACATGAGCCAGACAAAAGGATTTCTCTCATTTGAAGAACTCCAGTCGCATTTGGCATCCCTAGCTCCCATTTTTGGCTTTTAGACAGGATCATCAGCTTTTGCAAAGCTTAATTCCCGATGTTCCATAATTCTTGGAACCTAGCCACTTCGATTCTTTCTCTCGATCACATACTTATTCCTACCCATTTTCAGCTTTATATGCAGGATTGAGGGGCCCTTTCAGATAAGCCGCCCACTTCACTGTTCAGCAGTGGGAATCTGTGTGTCCGGGAGATAATATCAATCAATTTATTTTAGACTGGTTGGGCCAAGATACGAAATTTTGTAATTAGTTGAACGTTGGAGGAGACACCTATTTTCGATTAGCCCATAGGGCAATTTTTGGTTTTTAATATACCCCCTCACCCGTCTTGCCCCGCATCGTCTCTCAGCTTGCCGAAGTGCGATCTCTCAAGTCGGACTTGGCCATGGAATTGCCCATACTCTAAGTCCTTTTGAGGAGGGATGGTGTGGTCTTTTTTCACTAAAATATTTAAGATTAACTTTTCTGTACAGCCACAAGGAAATCCTCTTTCATGATCTCCCCAGCTGAAGCTACTACCTACCATAAATTCTTATCTTTTTACTAGCAGCCAATGAGGGACTATTAAATAGGTGGCTATCACCCTCCACTCCATCCACGATGAAATTCATCCAATGGTCAACACTCACGCACATCTATAGAAAGTAGATCTGATCTGAAACATGAAGTAGACACATACCGAAAAGTATTTTAAGAAATGGAACTCATTATCGAAACATGCTATACAGACTTGGAGGTATTACACTTTTTATGAAACCTTTTCCCTCACGTATATGGTACTGACAATATCTTGTGTCGGGGATCTAGGTAGATTTCGGTAAAATATGATCTGTCCTTGCTCTAGTTGGATATCACTTTGTTTCTAATCCCCCACCCACCCCCCACCTACATTTGCGTTAGGAGAAGGCTATGAGTCTTCAGACGAATATTAAAATGGAGATCCTGAGACCTCTTATTCTTGATGATATGTGATATTAGATGCTTGATTTTGTTCTTATCCTTATGGTCCACAGAAACGGTGGATTTATGTGAGCTTTTACCCTTTGCTCTGCGGCGGGGACGATTGATGACAGTGATGTTAATGTTATTGTTTTGTTTGTTATTTGTGAATACTATTTCCTACGTTGATTTTTATGGTCGATGGCTTAGGGGTTGACTGTTTGGTTGTAGCCACAGAGAAAAAACTGCTGGGGTTTCCACCGTGTGGGCGGTATTGTACGCTCTTGCCGTAGTTCATTTATAATACATTTATGTTGTTCTGTTGTTATGATTTTTTTAAAATAAAAAAACAATAAAGTTGTGTTCTAAAAAAAAATATAAAACTATAATGTTGAAAATTCTATAATTATTATTCTTTTCATTAGAATTCAACTCAAATTGAATGCTCATTAATGTCTATAGAGAAGAAACAACTGAAAACAAATGAAACAGTTCTTAAGTATATTTGACAGTAATAGCTCCTTATCTCTTGCAACATTGTAACCACACATTGACACGTGATGTAGTACAGAGAGGAACATTTAACAGTATGATTGACACTAATAGTTACTTGTCTCTTGCAATAAATTGAGATTGACAGTTCTGACAGAGGGAAAGCATTGTGATGTAGTAGAAAGAGAAACATCTAAAAGTATGATTGACGTTTAGGAGCTTCTGTTCTCCATAAACTATAATGCAGTTCATTGAGTTAAATTTCTAAGGAAAAAATTATTATGTTAATTATAAAATTTTGTTCAGATTTGTTTTATCTTTGGTTTTTACTAAATTAAATTAAGTTAATCACCAAAATACCATCATTCAACAAAAATGTATGAAGTATCGCAACATGAGAACCCAGCCTGAGGATCTGTTAATATGTTGCATTTTTGTTGTATTCTTCAACTTCATAAAAAAACAAGCAATTTAAAAAAAGCATGGATTTTCTATAATTCTCCCACATTTCAACTGTTCCCCAAATTAGAATGAATTACAAATAAAAAAAACAAAAAACACATGCAGTAAACTCACTTATTTAGATCACTGCACCTTCTGAAAGATGTGGGCTCTGACCCTGCTGTTAGCGGCAGGTGTCTTCTCTATCTAACAGTCAATGGGGCCCTGGTGGGACACATTGGTCTATCATGATTTTGTGCCCTAAATAGCATATACCGCAGGGAATTAGAGAAAAAAATCAGACTATGGGCGACATGTATGAAAAGTGTCTAGGTCTAAAATTCACTTTGTTGCCCATAGCAGCCAATCGGGGGCCACTTTTATTTCATATAGTGCTCTGGGCAAAATGGAGAGGGCGCTCTAATGGGTTGTATAGGCTCTGGATGGTTCCTATGAGCTTGATTGGTGTCCTATGAGCTCCTGATTGGTGGTATGGGCTATCTGATTGGTTGCTATGGGCTCTGCAGGGTTGCTATGGGCTTGGATTGGTTCCTATGAAGTTGTTTGGTTCTATGAGCTGCAGATTGGTTGCTATGGTCTCTGATTGGTTGCTATGGGAAACAACGTGAGTTTTAGACCTGGGCAGTTTTCATGCATGTGGCCCTATGTTTGTTCTATTGATGCCTATGGGCCGGCCACGGCTGTGGCGCAGTATGGGTCAGGATATCTTTTTACATGGTCCCCCCCGAAAACCCACCTCTGATGTGATCAATAGCGCTGCGTGAAGCCTTACAGACGTGTGACTGGACTTACCTGCGCGGGGCTTCAGGACGCTGCGGCTGTTCAGACACAGGGAAGGTGCGAACTGCGTCGGCTTCAGCTTCCTGCGCTCCATTTTGTGATTCTTCATTTCCTGGTTAATGAATCATAAGATCTGAATGTGAACATGTAACAGGGGTGGACACCTATAGAAATGGTTGTCTGAGGTCTGTTCTTTATACACGGCTGGAACAATCTGCACCAAATTATGCACAGAGGGAAGTCAGGCGTCTTGGAAGGTTTTGGACTGGGATTTTGCTTTCTATAACCTGCTGAGCTCGACATATTTGCATAAAATCAAAATTTGCCATGAATAGAGCACAGCCAATCGACTCGACTAATCTGCACTAAATTTAGCAGGTAGGTAAATCAGGTGTCTTAGAGGGTTTTAGAACAAGTTTCAGCTTCCTGGGACGGACCGCTCTCAACATATCTGCAAATATCATAATATGCCATGAATGAAGCACGGCCAACAACTGGACCAGACATTTGGCACATAGGTAAACCAGGGGCTTCAGAGAATTTGTGGTCAGGTTTCAGCAATTTAGGATCTAGCATTCTCAACATATTCGGAAAAAAAAACCCAAACCCACAATTCATGAAGATTGCTGTGCGTTCTTTACATACGGCCAAACGATTGAACCAGTCTGCACCTCTCCACTGGTGGGGACCAAGTATCAATTCAGCAGTTGAGCCGGAGGCAGTGAGGTTCTTATGGCCTGAGCAGCCTCCATCTTTCACCCCTGACCTATGAGCTCTTCAATAATTATTATAGATTTCAATGGAGAAGCGGTCATCCCTCAAGGTTTATGCAACATTTGCGACAGCGACCATAAGGCTCTGTTCACAGTACATTCAATGGTGTAGCTATCGGGGGCTCACCGGGAGAGTTGGCAGGTCCTCGGGGCACTGTGGCGCGGACTCAGAGGCTGCAGCAGCTCCGAAAAGAACTAGCTCCGATCCCGGCTATTTATTCCCCATAGATGCCGCAGTCAGTCCACGGCATCTAGATGATTAACAGAAGGAGGGGGCTGCCTCTGTCACCTATGGACACCACTACAAAGGGTGCCCATGTTTGCCATATACAGGCTCTGCCCAGTGTCAGACTGAGGTGCCGAGGGCCCGGCAGTGGAATATCACCCTGGGGGCCCATCTGTGCAGCACCCAAAACAATCCAATCCTTAAAATTCTTATGTTATTTAGTCCATACAGTGATCGGGCACTATTCCTCCCACCACAATGGAACCCAGTGGACCCTGTGTAGGAGGATAGGTGCTGTCGGGCGGCGCTTACCCAGTGCTGCCGTCATGGTTTCCATCATAATGGAGGTGTGAGGAGAGCCGTGCAGGTGTGAGGTGTGAGGAGAGCCGTGCAGGTGTGAGGAGAGCCGTGCAGGTGTGAGGAGAGCCGTGAAGGTGTGAGGAGAGCCGTGCAGGTGTGAGGAGAGCCGTGAAGGTGTGAGGAGAGCCGTGAAGGTGTGAGGAGAGCCGTGCAGGTGTGAGGGGAGCCTGCGGTGTGAGGGTGGCGAGCGAGAGCCTTAAGGTGTGAGGTGTGAGGAGAGCCGTGCAGGTGTGAGGAGAGCCGTGCAGGTGTGAGGAGAGCCGTGCAGGTGTGAGGTGTGAGGAGAGCCGTGCAGGTGTGAGGAGAGCCGTGCAGGTGTGAGGTGCGAGGAGAGCCGTGCAGGTGTGAGGTGTGAGGAGAGCCGTGAAGGTGGGAGGTGTGAGGAGAGACCTGGCTAGGTTTGTGAGGGAGCGTGAAGTGTAGGGAGGAGAGCGTGAAGGTGTGGAGGTGGAGCAGAGCCGTGCAGGTTAGGGGTTCGTGAGGAGAGCCGTGAGGTGTGAGGTGTGAGGAGAGCCATGCAGGTGTGAGGTGTGAGGAGAGCCGTGAGGGTGAGGGGAGGGGCCGTGCAGGTGGAGTGTGAGGAGAGCCGTAAGGGGGTGAGGGAGCTTGGGAAGGTGTGAGGAGAGCCGTTCAGGTGTGGGGAGACCCTTCAGGTTTTGAAGGGGAGCCTAAAAGGGGTGAGGTTTTAGGAGAGATTCAGGTGTTGGTGTGAGGGAGCCGTTAAGGGGTGAGGGGTGAGGAGAGCGTCAGGTGTGAGGGGGAGGAGAGCCGTGCAGGGGGTTTAGGGGTGAGGAGAGCCGTGAGGGTTTTTGAAGGGGTAAAAGAGCCCTGAAAAGGGGTTGGGGGTGGGGAGAGCCGGGAAGGTGTGAGGGTGCGAGGAGAAACTTTTAAAGGGGTGAGGGTTTTTGTGGGGAGCCCTGCAGGTGGGGGGAGGGGTGAGGAGAGAAATCAGGGTTTTGAGGGGGTGAGGAGAGAGGTGAGGTGTGGGGGGGTGGGGGTTTAAGGGGAGCCGGGGAAGGTGTGAGGTTTTTGAGGAGAGCCTTAAGGGGTGAGGGGGGGGTTGAGGGAGGGGGCCGTTACAGGTTTGAGGGGTGGGAGAGCTTGCAGGTGTGAGGGGACCGTGCGGTGGGGGGAGGAGAGCCGTGCAGGTGTGGGTGCGAGGGGAAAAACCGGGGCGGTGTTTAGGGTTTTCGGGAGGGAGGGGTGAGGTGGAGGGAGCCGTCAGGTGTGAGGCGGGGGAGCCTCAGGGTGAGGAGGGTCCGGGGTTTTAGGGGGGGAAAGGGGAGGGGGCAGGTGTGGAGGGGTGGGGAAGGAGAGCCGTACAGGTGGAGGAGAGCCCTCAGTGGGGAGGTGTGAGGAGGGGCCCTCAGGTGTGAGGGTGAGACGTCAGGTTGAGGTTTGAGGAGAAACCGGGAAGGGTGGGGGGAGGTGTGGGAGAGCCCTGGGAGGTGTGGGGTGGAGGAGTGCCGTGCAGGTGTGAGGTGTGAGGGAGGGGCCGTAAGTTTTTGAGGTTTTGGGGGAGAGCCGTGGGAGGTTGAGGGGTGAGGGAGAGGGGGCCCTGAGGAGGGGAGGAGTGAGGGAGCCGTGCAGGTGTGAGGGGGAAGCGGGGGGACCCCGGGGTGAGGGGGGTGGGGGGAGGGGGGAAGGGGGCCTTTCAGGGGTGAGGGAGTGGAAGGGGGGGGAGGTGTGGGCAGGTGGGGAGGAGAGCGGTTTCAGGAGTGAGGTGTGAGGAGAGCCTGAAAGGGGTGAGGTGAGGAGAAGGGCCCTGAGGGGTGAGGTGTGAGGAGGGGCCCTTTCAGGGTGGGGGAGGAGAGCCGTTAAGGGTGGGGTTAGGAGGGGCCGTGCAGGTGTGGGAGAGGGGGGTGACGGGTGTGAGGAGAGCTTTTAGGTGTTTTGGGGTGGGGGGCGTGAAAGGTGTGAGGAGAGCCGTACAGGTGTGAGGAGAGCCGTACAGGTGTGAGGAGAGCCGAGTGAGGTGAGAGGGAGAGCCAGTTGAAGGTGTGAGGTGAGGCTTGTGAGGAGAGCCATGCAGGTGTGAGAGGAGAGCCGCTTAGGTGTGGTGAGGTGATGGAGTATGTGAGGAAGAGCCGTGCAGGTGAGAGGTCTCTAGTGTGAGGAGAGCCGTGCAGGTTTCGGAGGAGAGCCTGTTTGCTGGAGTGTGTGAGGAGAGCCCGTGAGGATGTTGAGGAGTGCCGTGAAGGTGTGATGAGAGCGTGCTGCAGAGTTGGAGGAGAGACCGTAGCAGGAATGTGAGGAGAGCCGTGAAGGTGTGAGGTGAGCCGTGCAGGTGTGAGGAGAGCCGTGCAGGTGTGAGGTGTGAGGAGAGCCGTGCAGGTGTGAGGAGAGCCGTGAAGGTGTGAGGTGTGAGGAGAGCCGTGCAGGTGTGAGGAGAGCCGTGCAGGTGTGAGGTGTGAGGAGAGCCGTGCAGGTGTGAGGTGTGAGGAGAGCCGTGCAGGTGTGAGGAGAGCCGTGCAGGTGTGAGGTGAGGGAGACGCCTTGCAGGAGGTGTGAGGTGTGGGAGAGTGTGCAGGTGTGAGGGACGAGCTGTCTGTTGATGAGGTGTGAGGAGTGCGGGTGCAGGTAGTGTGTGTGAGGAAAGGCCGATGCTGGTGTGATGCAGTCGTGCAGGTGGTGGAGAGACCGTACCAGGTGTGTGGAGAGCCGTACAGGTGTGAGGAGAGCCTTACAGGTGAGGGGTGGTGAGAGGAGAGCCGTTGTGCTGCAGGAGGTGTGAGGAGAGAGCCGTATCTGGTGTGATGGTGTGAGGAGTGCCGGTGCAGTTGTGAGGGAGTAGCCGTATATAGGTGTGAAGAGAGCCGTACAGGTGTGAGGAGAGCCGTACAGGTGTGAGGTGTGAGGAGAGCCGTGAAGGTGTGAGGTGTGAGGAGAGCCGTACGGGTGTGAGGTGTGAGGAGAGCCTTGCTGGTGTGAGGTGCAAGGAGAGCCATGCAGGTGTGAGGAGAGCCGTACAGGTGTGATGTGTGAGGAGAGCCATACAGGTGTGAGGTGCGAGGAGAGCCGTGCAGGTGTGAGGTGTGAGGAGAGCCGTGCAGGTGTGAGGTGCGAGGAGAGCCGTGCAGGTGTGAGGAGAGCCGTGCAGGTGTGAGGTGCGAGGAGAGCCGTGCAGGTGTGAGGTGCGAGGAGAGCCGTGCAGGTGTGAGGTGTGAGGAGATGCGTGCTGGTGCGAGGTGTGAGGAGAGCTGTATAGGTGTGAGGTGCGAGGAGAGCCGTGCAGGTGTGAGGTGCGAGGAGAGCCGTACACGTGTGAGGAGATCCGTACAGGTGAGAGGAGAGCCGTGCAGGTGTGAGGTGTGAGGAGAGCCGTGCAGGTGTGAGGTGCTAGGAGAGCTGTACAGGTATGAGGATTGAGGAGAGCCGTGCCAGGGCGTTACAGGTGTTAGGAGCAGCCGTGCAGGCTTGGTGGTGTGAGGAGAGCCGTGCAGGTGTGAGGTGTGAGGAGAGCCGTACAGGTGTGAGGTGTGAGGAGAGCCGTGCAGGTGTGAGGTGTGAGGAGAGCCGTGCAGGTGTGAGGTGTGAGGAGAGCCGTGCAGGTGTGAGGAGAGCCGTACAGGTGTGAGGTGCGAGAAGAGCCTTGCAGGTGTGAGGAGTGAGGAGAGCTGTGCAGGTGTGAGGAGAGCGGTGCAGGTGTGAGGTGTGAGGAGGAACATTGTAGGTGTGAGTTCCGTAGTGTGGTAGAGCCGCTTTGAGGTGTGACAGGCACCTGTGTGAGTTGAGCCGTGAAGGTGTGAGGAGAGCCCTACATGTCGTTAGGAGAGCCGTGCAGTGTGAGGTGTGCCCCGTTGTAAGGTGTGAGACAGAGCCGTAAGGTGTGCTTGTGAGGAAGAGCCGTTTTGGAAGGTGTGAGTGAGATGCTGTGCAGGGTGTGAGGTATGAGGAGTGCCGATTACAGGTGTGAGGAGGCCGTCCAGGTGTGAGGAGGGAGTGCGTGCAGGCACACCCTGTGAGGTGAGACCTTGTGATTGCAAGGTGTGAGGTGTGTTTATGTGAGGAGAGCCATGCAGGTGTGAGGAAGACAGCCGTTAGGTGTAAGGCAAGTGTGAGGAGGAGCAGTGATAGGTGAGAGGTGTCTGTGAGGAGAGCCGTGCGGTCGTGAGGAGAGCCGTGGCAGGTGTGAGGAGAGCCGCACCAGAAGGTGTGTGAGGGAGTGCCTGTGGCTGTGTGTGGAGAGCCGACGCGTGCAGGTGTAGGTGAGCCGTGAAGGTGTGGAGGTGAGCCGTTGCAGGTGTGGGGAGAGCCGTGCAGGTGTGGAGGTGCAGGAGAGCTGTGACAGGTGTGAGGTGGCCGTGAAGGTGTGAGTGTGAGGAAGAGGTGCAGGGGTGAGGTGAGGCAGTGCAGGTGTGAGGTTTGCAGGTGAGAACGTGCAGGTGTATGGTGTGAGGAGGAGCCGATACAGGTGTGAGAGAGCCATACAGGGTTTCGTGAGGTTGAGAGGAAGAGCCTTGCAGGTGTGTGGTTGTGAGGAAGAGCTGTGCAGGTGTGAGGTGATGGTTGCTTGTGTGAGGTGTGAGGTGAGCAGCGGCGGCTTGCAGGTGTTGTGGCTGTAGTGGAAAGACCTTTGCCAGGTGTGAGGAGCAAGGAGAGCCGTTTGCAGTGTGAGGAGAGCCGTACAGGTGTGAGGAGAGCCGTACAGGTGTGAGGAGAGCCGTACAGGTGTGAGGTGTGAGGAGAGCCGTGCAGGTGTGAGGAGAGCCGTTCAGGTGTGAGGTGTGAGGAGAGCCGTGCAGTTGTGAGGAGAGCCGTATAGGTGTGAAGAGAGCCGTACAGGTGTGAGGAGAGCCGTGCAGGTGTGAGGAGAGCGGTGCAGGTGTGAGGTGCGAGGATGAGACCGTAACGGGTCTGTGAGGTGTGTGGGGAGGAGCCTTGCTGGTGTGAGGTGCAAAGGGAGGAGCCATGGCAGGTTGTGAGGGAGCCGTACAGATGTGATGTGTGAGGAGAGCCATACAGGTGTGAGGTGCGAGGAGAGCGTGCTGATGGCGATGGTAGTGAGAGAGCCGTGCAGGTGTGAAGGTGCGAGGAGGAGCCGTGCCAGGTGTGAGGAAGATCGCCGTGCAGGTGTTTGAGGTGCGGTGGAGAGCCACGTTGCAGGTGTGAGGTGCGAGGAGAGCCGTGCATGTGTGAGGCTACAAGTGCGGAGATGCGTGCGGGGTTGTGAGGTGTGAGGCAGAGCTGTATAGGTGTCGAGGTGAAGTGGAGAGCCTGTGTGCAGGTCCCCTGTGAGGCTGCGAGGGCCGTGCAGAAGGCTGCCGTGTGAGGCATGATCCAACGTACAGCTCGTCGACAGAGGCATGGTGCCCGTGCACCCCTCCCGGCCCTACCGACTCCGCCAACCCCCGCCCCCCACCCCCACCCACCCTCCACCTCACCACCCCCACCCCTCACCCCCCCCACACCCCCTCCCGTTTTGAGCGTGCAGAGGCAGAGCCCGTTACAGCGTGCCTCTGTTCTGACGGTGCTAGCTGAGAGCTTGTACAGGTATGTGGTTTGTGCGAGTGCCGTGCAGCCATGTGTGAGGTCTGGTGAGGAAGAGCAGTGCAGGTTGGTGGGTGTGAGGAGAGCCGTGAAGGTGTTGGGTGTGAGGAGAGCCGTACAGGTGTGAGGTGTGAGGAGAGCTGTGTCTGCGTGTGAGGTCTTTGTGAGGAGAGCCGTGTAGGTGTGAGGTGTGAGGAGAGCCGTGCAGGTGTGAGGAGAGCCGTACAGGTGTGAGGTGCGAGAAGAGCCTTGCAGGTGTGAGGAGTGAGGAGAGCTGTGCAGGTGTGAGGAGAGCGGTGCAGGTGTGAGGTGTGAGGAGAGCCATGTAGGTGTGAGTTGTGAGGAGTGAGCGTGCAGGGTCGTGAGGTGTGAGGAGAGCCGTGCAGGTGTGCAGGAGAGCCCGAGTACAGGTGTAGGAGAGCCGTGTGCAGGTCGTGAGGAGAGCCGTTGAAGGTGTTGAGAGAAGCCGCTGAAGGTGTGTGGAGAGCCTTGTGAAGGTTTGTGAGCGAGTGCTGTGCGGCTGTGAGGTGTGAGGAGAGCCCTACAGGTGTGAGGAGGGAGCTTGCTAGGTGTGAGTGTTGGTGAGCAGTGCAGGTGGGAGGAGAGCGGTGCAGGTGGGAGGAGAGCCGTACAGGTGTGAGGTGTGAGGAGAGCCGTACAGGTGTGAGGTGTGTGGGTGAGAGCCGTTACAGGATTGTGAGGAGAGCCGTGCAGGGGGTGTGGTGAGGAGTGCCGCCCGTTGGTGCCAGGTGTGAGGAGAGCCGTGATGAAGGTTGTGAGTGAGAGCCGTAGAAGGTGTGAGTGTTTGTGAGGACGAGCCCTACAGGTGTGAGGTGATCGTTTCAGGTGTGAGGTGTGAGGAGCGCGGTTTGAGTGTGTGGAGATCTCGGTGCAGCATGTGCAGGTTTACCAATTTGTGAGGAGAGCAGTTCAGGGTGTGGTGTGAGGTGAGCAGTAAGGTGTGAGGAGAGCCTTGCAGGTGTGATGGAGGAATGCAGTTACAGGTGTGAGGTGAGCCGGTTCGTGAAGGTGTGGGAGAGCCGTGAGGTGTGAGGAGAGCCGAACTATCCGGTGTGTGGACTCAGTCGGCCGAAGCAGCGTGCAGGCCCCCCCACGCCGTCCACACCGAGGTGAGCCCAGTGTGTAAGCGTGTCGACTCGGTCCCGTACACCTCCGAGCCGATCGAGCAATGCTCCCCCCAGGTCCCCCCCCCCCGCGCACCCACCAGACCCACCACCGAGCCCCAACCCCCCCCCCCACGAGAGCCGTTCAGTCGCTGAGGTCTGTGAGGCAGAGCCGTGCAGGGTGATGAGGTCGTTTGTGAGGAGTGCACCGTGAGGTGTGAGGAGAGCCGGCCAGGTGTGAGGAGAGCCGTGAAGGTGTGAGGAGAGCCGTGCAGGTGTGAGGAGAGCCGTGCAGGTGTGAGGAGAGCCGTGAAGGTGTGAGGTGAGCCATGCAGGTGTGAGGTGCGAGGAGAGCTGTGCAGGTGTGACGGACGAGCCCGTGAAGGGTGGTGAGGGTGTGAGGAGAGCCGTGCAGGTGTGAGGAGAGCCGTGCAGGTGTGGAGGAGAGCCGTGAAGGTGTGAGGAGCGAGGAGAGCTGTGCAGGTGTTAGGTGTGCGGAGAGCCGTGCAGGTGTAAGGTGTGAGGAGAGCCGTACAGGTGTGAGGAGAGCCATACAGGTGTGAGGTGCGAGGAGAGCCTTGCAGGTGTGAGGTGTGAGGAGAGAGCTGTGCAGGTTGTGAGGGAGGAGGGTGCAGCGTGTGAGGTTGTTCGAGGTGAGCGGGTGCAGGCCATGTGAGGAGGAGCCGTGTTGCAGGTGTGAGGACGAAGCCGTACAGGTGTGAGGTGAGCGTACAGAGTGTGAGGTGTATGTGGCTAGGGAGAGCGTGCAGTGTGAGGAGAGCCGTCAGGTGTGACGGTTGTGAGGAGAGCCGGTTGCAGTTGTGAGGTAGAGCGTATAGTGTGAGAGAGGCCGTACAGGTGTGAGGAGAGCCATGCAGGTGTGAGGAGAGCCGTGCAGGTGTGAGGAGAGCCGTGCAGGTGTGAGGTGCGAGGAGAGCCATACGGGTGTGAGGAGAGCCGTACAGGTGTGATGTGTGAGGAGGTGAGAGCCATATCAGGCTGTGAGGTGCGTGGAGAAGCCGTGCTGATGTGAGGTGTGAGGAGAGCCGTGCAGGTGTGAGGTGCGAGGAGAGCCGTGCAGGTGTGAGGTGAGCCAGCTGAGTGTGAGGTGCGAGGAGAGCCGTGCAGGTGTGAGGTGCGAGGAGCCGTGTAGGTGTGAGGTGCGACGGAGGACCTGTGACAGGTGTGAGGAGAGCGTACAGGAGTGAGGAGAAGCCCGTCAACGGGTTGTGTAGAAGGAAGACGGATAGCCGTACAGGTAGTGAGTGTGAGGTGTGAGGAGAGCGGGTGCAGTCGTGTGAGGTGTGATAGAGAGCCGTACAGGTCGTGAGGAGAGCGTTTACAAAAAAGGTATGAGGTTCGTGAGGGTGTGCCGTCAGGTGTGCGGTGCGAGGAGAGCCGTACAGGTGTGAGGAGCGAGGCGAGAGCCATACACGGGTGAGGTTTTGAGGAAGCCGGTGCAGGTGTGAGGTGTGTGGAGGAGCCGTTGCAGGGGTGAGGTGTGAGGGAGAAGCCGTGCAGGTGTGAAGTGAGCCGTGCAGGTGTGAGGTGTGAGGAGAGCCTTGCAGGTGTGAGGAGAGATGGGTACAGGGTGTGAGGTGAGGTGAGCAGTACAGGTGTCGAGGTTTGAGGAGAGCCGTGCAGGTGTGAGGTGTGAGGAGAGCTGTGCAGGTGTGTGGGCCTCTGTCGAGGAGTGGCCGTGCTGGTGTGAAAGTGTGGAGGAGAGCCGTGCAGGTGTGAGGAGGCCGTGCAAGTGTGAGGGTGCTGAGCGTGTGAGGCAGGTGTGGGTGAGGTGTGTGGTGAGCCCCACCCCCCCCCCACCCCCCCCGTTTTCAGGTTGTGAGGTGCGAGGAGAGCTGTGCAGGTGTGAGGTGCGTGGAGCCTTGCAGGTGTGAGGTGCGAGGAGCCGTGCAGGTGTGAGGTGTGAGGAGAGCCGTACAGGTGTGAGGAGAGCCGTGCAGGTGTGAGGAGAGCGGTGCAGGTGTGAGGTGTGAGGAGAGCCGTACAGGTGTGAGGAGAGCCGTACAGGTGTGAGGTGTGAGGAGAGCCGTACAGGTGTGAGGTGCTAGGAGAGCTGTACAGGTATGAGGTTTGAGGAGAAGCCGTTGCGAGGTGTGACGGTGTTGTGAGGAAGAGCCGTGAGGTAAGTGAGGTCGTGTGAGGAATGAGAGCCGGTGCAGCGTGCTGAGGTGTGTAGGAGAGCCTGTACAGGTCGTGAGGTGTGAGGAGATGCCCTGTGCAGGTGTGACGGTCTGTGAGGAGAGCCGTGCAGGTGTGGGGCTGTGAGGAGAGACGGGTGCCAGGTCGTGGAGGAGAGCCGTACAGGTGTGAGGTGCGAGAAGAAGTAGCCATTGCAGGTTGTGAGGATGTGTGAGGGAGAGTAACCTGTGCAGGTGTGAGGAGAGCGGTGCAGGTGTGAGGTGTGAGGAGAGCCGTGCAGGTGTGAGGTGTGAGGAGAGCGGTGCAGGTGTGAGGTGTGAGGAGAGCCATGTAGGTGTGAGGTGTGAGGAGAGCCGTGCAGGTGTGAGGTGTGAGGAGAGCCGTGCAGGTGTGAGGAGAGCCGTACAGGTGTTAGGAGAGCCGTGCAGGTGTGAGGTGAGACGTGCAGGTGTGAGGAGGAGCCGTGAGGTGTGAGAAGAGACTTGGTGAAGGTCTGTGCCACAGGTTGTGTGGAGCAGCCGTCTGAGGTGCAGGTGTGAGGAGAGCCCTCCAGGTGTGAGGAGAGCCTTGCAGGTGTGAGGTGTTAGGAGAGTGGTGCAGGTGGGAGGAGAGCGGTGCAGGTGGGAGGAGAGCCGTACAGGTGTGAGGTGTGAGGAGAGCCGTACAGGTGTGGAGGTTTGTGGTGTGGGGGAGAGGCCGTACTGTGTGAGGTGAGGCACCGTGCAGGTGTGAGGAGAGCCGCGTGTGAGGTGTGAGGAGAGCCGTGAAGGTGTGAGGTGTGAGGAGAGCCATACAGGTGTGAGGTGTGCCAGGACGCGCCGGTGCAGCGGTGTGAGGACCAGATCGGTGGCACGGCCTGTGAGGAGAGCCGTGAGGTGTGAGGTCGTGAGGGAGAGCCGTACAGGTTGTCGAGGAGAGCCTTGCAGTGTGTGGAGAGCCGGTACAGGTGCTGTGGAGAGCCACGCCTACAGGTCGTGAGAAGAGAAGCCGCTGCAGGTGTGAGGAGAAGGCCGAGAAGGTTGTGAGGGGGAGAGCAGTACAGGTGTGAGGAGGAGCATGCAGGTTAGCTGAGGAGATGCCGTTGAAGGGTGTTAGTGTGAGGAAGCCATGACAGGTGTGAGGGAGAGCTTGCAGGTGTGAGGAGAAGCCGTTCAGGGGCATGTGTGGAGAGCGTGCAGCGTGGAGAGGTGTGAGGAGAGCCCGTCGCAGGTCGTGAGGAGAGCCGTGAAGGTGTGAGGAGAGCCGTGCAGGTGTGAGGAGAGCCGTGCAGGTGTGAGGAGAGCCGTACAGGTGTGAGGTGCTAGGAGAGCTGTACAGGTATGAGGTTTGAGGAGAGCCGTGCAGGTGGGTGGTGTGAGGAGAGCCGTGCAGGTGGGAGGTGTGTAGGGAAGCCGTGCAGGTGTGAGGTGTGAGGAGAGCCGTACAGGTGTGAGGTGTGTGGTGAGCCGTGCAGGTGTGAGGTGTGAGGAGAGCCGTGCAGGTGTGAGGTGTGAGGAGAGCCGTGCAGGTGTGAGGAGAGCCGTACAGGTGTGAGGTGCGAGAAGAGCCTTGCAGGTGTGAGGAGTGAGGAGAGCTGTGCAGGTGTGAGGAGAGCGGTGCAGGTGTGAGGTGTGAGGAGAGCCATGTAGGTGTGAGTTGTGAGGAGAGCCGTGCAGGTGTGAGGTGTGAGGAGAGCCGTGCAGGTGTGAGGAGAGCCGTGAAGGTGTGAGGTGTGAGGAGAGCCTTGCAGGTGTGAGGTGGTGAGCGAGTGCCTGTGCAGGTGTGAGGAGAGCGGTGCAGGTGTGAGGTGTGAGGAGAGCCATGTAGGTGTGTGTTGGGTGTGAGTTGTGAGGGAGGGAGTGCCCTCGCTGGTGTGAGGTGTGAGGTGTGGCGTGCAGGTGTGAGGAGAGCCGTACAGGTGTTAGGAGAGCCGTGCAGGTGTGAGGAGAGCCGTGCAGGTGTGAGGAGAGCCGTGAAGGTGTGAAGGTGTGAGGAGAGCCGTAAAGGTGTGAGGAGATCCGCTGCAGGTGGAGGTGAAGCGTACAGGCGATGTTGTGGAGAGCCCGTACTGGTGATGAGGTGAGCCGTACAGGTGTTCTGAGGTTTTAGGAGAGAACGTACAGGTGTGAGGTTGTGCTGGGTGGAAAGCAGCTGCTGCAGGTGTGTGGTGTGAGGCGGAGTGCAGTGCTGGTGTGTGGTCGGTATGGGAGTGAAGTGATGACGTCGTGTGGTGCCCCCCCCCCCCCCCGCTGGAGAGCCGTACAGGTGTGAGGTGTGTGGAGAGCCGTGCAGGTGTGAGGTGTGAGGATGGAGAGCCCCCGTGACAGGTCACGGCGAGGTGTGAGGTGAGCCCCCCCGTACACCAGGTCATGTGAGGTGTGAGGAGAGCCGTACACGTGTGAGGTGTGAGGAGAGCCGTACAGGTGTGAGGTGTGAGGAGAGCTGTGCAGGTGTGAGGAGATCCGTGCAGGTGTGAGGTGTGAGGAGAGCCGTGCAGGTGTGAGGTGCGAGGAGAGCCGTGCAGGTGTGAGGTGCGAGGAGCCGTGTAGGTGTGAGGTGCGAGGAGCCGTGCAGGTGTGAGGAGAGCCGTACAGGTGTGAGGAGAGCCGTACGGGTGAGAGGATAGCCGTGCAGGTGTGAGGTGTGAAGAGAGCCGTACAGGTGTGAGGTGTGAGGAGAGCCGTGCAGGTGTGAGGTGTGAGGAGAGCAGTGCAGGTGTGAGGTCGCTGAGGAGTGACGTGATGGTGTGAGGTGTGAGGAGAGCCGTACAGGTGTGAGATGTGAGGAGAGCCGTACACGTGTGAGGTGTGAGGAGAGCCGTACAGGTGTGAGGTGTGAGGAGAGCTGTGCAGGTGTGAGGAGAGCCTTGCAGGTGTGAGGTGTGAGGAGAGCCGTGCAGGTGTGAGGTGCGAGGAGAGCCGTGCAGGTGTGAGGTGCGCAGGTGCCGTGTAGCTGCGTGAGGGTGCCGAGAAGCCGGGCAGGTGTTGAGGAGAGCCGCTTACAGGTCTGTGAGCGACAAAAGCCCGTAAGGTGTGGAGGTATGCCGTGGCCAAGGCTGTGAGGTGTGGAAGAGACGCCGTTCAGGTGTGAGGAGGGACGCGTACAGGTGTGAGGTGTGTGGGAGGCGCTTACAGGTGTCGTGTTACCGGGTGAGCCATACAGGTGTGATGTTTAGGAGAAGCCGTGCGGTGTGTGGACTCGCTTCTCGTGTGTGAGATGCGCTGCACGGTCGCTGTGGTCGTGAGGCAGAGCCGTGCAGGTGGTGATGAAAGCGTTCGAGCCTGCAGGTTGTGAGGTGTGTGAGGTTGTGCCTTTGCAGGCCACTCTGTTTGGCTGAGCGAGATTTCGTTCAGTGTGAGGTGTGAGGGAGGAGCACTGCAGGTCCGTGGGTGCGAGCGAGGCACAAGAGCAATCGCAGGTGTGAGGTTTTGAGGTGAGCCCCGTGCAGGTGCCCTGCCACCGGCTGCTCTGGTCGAGCGAGTGTCGTGCAGGTGTGTGAGGTGTGATGAGCGAGAGCCGTTGCAGGTCGGTGCTGAAGTTGTGAGGAGAGCCGTGCAGGTGTGAGGAGAGCCGTGCAAGTGTGAGGTGCGAGGAGAGCCGTGCAGGTGTGAGGTGCGAGGAGAGCCGTGCAGGTGTGAGGTGCGAGGAGAGCCGTGCAGGTGTGAGGAGAGCGATGCAGGTGTGAGGTGCGAGGAGCCGTGCAGGTGTGAGGTGTGAGGAGAGCCGTACAGGTCTGAGGAGAGCCGTACAGGTGAGAGGATAGCCGTGCGGGTGTGACCGGCTGTGGTGGAGCCGTAAACAGGTCGTGAGTGAGAGCCGCATACAGGGTGCTGTGAGGCTGTGTGTATAGCGCCGTGCTGGGGCGAGGTGTGGAGCGCGCAGCGTGGTCAGGTGTTGAGGTGTGAGGAGAGGTCTGCAGGCTGTGCTGTGGTCGTGTGAAGTGCAGCTCACAGGTGTGAGGTTCAGCTGAGGAGTGCCGTGCAGGTGTGTGGTGTGAGGAGAGCCGTGCAGGTGTGAGGTGTGAGGAGAGAAGTGCAGGTGTAGAGCCAACGTACGAGCCGTAAGGTCATGTGAGGTAGCGAGAAGAGCCCTTGCCAGGTCGCTGTTTGATGGTGTGAGGTGTGCTGTGCAGGTGTTGGCGGAGAGCGGTGTCAGGTGTGAGGTGTGTGTGAAGAGCCATTGTAGGTGTGAGGGTTTGTGAGGAGAGACCGTGCAGGTGTGAGGTGTGAGGTAGAGCGTGCAAGGTGTGAGGAGAGCGTACTGTGTCTAGGAGAGCGTGCAGCAGGTGTGAGAGAGAGCCCTGTGCAGGGTAGAGGGGAGTGCCGGTGAGGTCGTGAGGAGAGCCGTGAAGGCCACGGTTGTGAGGGAGAAGCTGTGCAGGGTGAGCGCTGTGCAGGAGAACGCCCTCCTACAGGCTGTGAGGAGAGCCTTCGAGGTGTGACGGTGGTTAGACACCGAAGAGCGAGTCGCAACGGTCGCAGGAGGAGAGCGGTGCTGGTGGGGAGGAGAGGCCTTACAGGTGTGTGACGGTGTGAGGGAGGCCGTAACAGGTGTGAGGTGTGGGGGAGCCGTACAGGTTGTGAGCGAGAGCCGTGCACAGGGTGTGAGGAGAGCCGGTGCACGGTGGTGAGGAGAGCGTGGAAGGTCGCCTGTGAGGAGAGCCCGTGAAGGGTGTGTGGTGAGGAGAGACCCCTTACAGGTGTGAGGTGTGAGGAGCGCGTTGCAGGTGTGAGGAGATCGGTGCAGGTGTGAGGAGAGCCGTGCAGGTGTGAGGTGTGAGGAGAGCCGTACAGGTGTGAGGAGAGCCTTGCAGGTGTGAGGGAGTGCAGTACAGGGGCTGTGGGAGAGCCGTGGCAGGTGTGACGGAGCTGACGTTGCAGCTTGGGTGAGGTGAGTCGTACAGGTGTGTGGAGAGCGTGCAGGTGTGGAGGAGAAGCCCCAGTTGAAGGGTGTGAGGTCGTGTGAGGAGAGCCATGCTGGTGTGAGGAGAGCCTGTGCTGCGTGTTGAGGATGAGGCGTGAGGTGTGAGGTGTGAGGTGAGCCGCTGCAGGTGGAGAGGTGTGTGGAGTGCGTGGAGGTGCGCTGTGAGGAGAGCCGTGCAGGTGTGAGGTGTGCCGTGATGGTGGGTGATGGTGCAGTTTATGCATGGCGTGCGTGTGGAGGAACCCGTCGCTGGTGGGCAGCGACCCCCGTAGCCCAGCTACCAACTTCATGGGTGTGAGGTGCTAGGAGAGCTGTACAGGTATGAGGTTTGAGGAGAGCCGTGCAGGTGTGAGGTGTGAGGAGAGCCGTGCAGGTGTGAGGTGTGAGGAGAGCCGTTGCAGGCGAGCTGAGGTGTGGAGGAGAGCCCGTACCAGGTTGTGAGGCCTGTCAGCCCGAGGAAGAGCCGTGCAGGTGTGAGGTGTGAGGAGAGCCGTGCGGTGTGGAGGTCCCCTGTGAGGAGAGCCCGTGCAGGTGTGGAGCGAGAAGCCGTACAGGTGTGAGGTGCGAGAAGAGCCTTGCAGGTGTGAGGAGTGAGGAGAGCTGTGCAGGTGTGAGGAGAGCGGTGCAGGTGTGCGGTGTGAGGAGATCCATGGAGGTGTGAGTTGTGAGGAGAGCCGTGCAGGTGTGAGGTGCAGAGAGGCAGTGCCCGTGCAGGTGTGAGGAGAGACGTACAGGTGTTAGGAGAGCCGTGCAGGTGTGAGGAGAGCCGTGCAGGTGTGAGGAAGAGCCGCCCGTGAAGGTGGTGAGTAAGAGCCAAGTGTAGCGCGTGTGGAGAGCCGCTGTAGCGATGTGAGGATGAGCTGTGCAGGTGTGAAGGTCGTGAGGAGAGCCACCTACAGGCACTGTGAGGTGAGACTCTCTGCAGGTGTGAGGTGTTAGGAGAGCGGTGCAGGTGGGAGGAGAGCGGTGCAGGTGGGAGGAGAGCCGTACAGGTGTGAGGTGTGAGGAGAGCCGTACAGGTGTGAGGTGTGAGGAGAGCCGTACAGGTGTGAGGAGAGCCGTGCAGGTGTGAGGAGAGCCGTGCAGGTGTGAGGAGAGCCGTGAAGGTGTGAGGAGAGCCGTGAAGGTGTGAGGTGTGAGGAGAGAGGTGCAGGTGTGAGGTGTGAGGAGAGCCTTGCAGGTGTGAGGAGATCGGTGCAGGTGTGAGGAGAGCCGTGCAGGTGTGAGGTGTGAGGAGGGAGCCGTTACAGTAGTGTGAGCCGCATGAGCTCCTTGCAGGTCGTGACACGGAGAGCCGTACAGGTGTGAGGTGAGCCGTGCAGGTGTGAGCGTGAGCCGTGCAGGGGTAGTGAGGAGTGCGTTGCAGGTGTGAGTGAGCACGTTGCTGGTGTGTGGTGAGCAGTGAAGGCTTGTAAAGTGTGAGGGTGTGGAGCCACCACAGAGCATGCCATGCAGGTGCTTGAGGAGAGCCTTTCGAGAGTGTGAGGTGGTGCCCGCTATCAGACGATCCCTGTGTATGCTCCACAACACCAATCCCCACAGTCGAGGAAAGACTCCATGCAACCGGGTGAGAGGTTGGTGAGGAGACGCGTGCAGGTGTAGAGTGAGAGCCGCTGCAAGGTGTGAAGGAGAAGCCGTGAAGATGGATGGTGAGGAGGCAGCCGTGAAGGTGTGTAGGAGAGACCCGCATGCACGGTAGTGAGGAGAGCCGACCAGGTGTGAGGTGCGAGGAGAGCTGTGAAGGTGTGATGGAGAGCCGTGGCTTGGTGTGGGTGTGAGGAGAGCCGCTGCAGGTAGTGTGAGGATTCTTATGAGCCGTGCAGGTGTGAGTGTATGAGGAAGCTGCTGCAGCTAGTGTGAGGATAACGTGTGCAGGAGAGCCGTGCAGGTGTGAGGTGCGAGGAGAGCTGTGCAGGTGTTAGGTGTGCGGAGAGCCGTGCAGGTGTAAGGTGTGAGGAGAGCCGTACAGGTGTGAGGAGTCAAGCCGTACGGTGTGAGGTGCAGGTGCAAGGCAGAGCATTGCAGCGTGGAGGTCGTGCTGAGCGCAGAGCTGTGCAAGGTGTGTAAGAGAGACGGTGCAGGTGTTGAGGTGTGAGGAGACGCGCGTGCAGGTGTTGTGGTGTGTGTGAGGAAAAAGCCATGCAGGTCGATTTGTGCAAGGAGAGCCCGCTGCAAGTTGCCTGTGACGGGAGAGATACCAGTACAGGTGTGAGGAGAGCCAGTATCAGGTTCGTGTGCGAGAGCCGTACAGGTGCTGAGGTGTGAGGAGAGCCGGTTTGCAGGTGTGGGGGGAGGAGCAGCGTCCACCGGTGTCGAGGTTTAAGGAGAGCCGTGCAGTTGTGAGGAGAGCCGTATAGGTGTGAAGACGAGCGCTACAAGGTCAGCTGAGGAGGAGACGTGCAGGCTTGTGAGGAGAGCAGCCCGTGCAGGTGTGTAGGTTGCGATGAGAGAGCCGTTGGGTGCATGAGGTGGCGAGTTGTGAGGAGAGCCTTGCTGGTGTGAGGTGCAAGGAGAGCCTTGCAGGTGTGAGGAGAGCCGTACATGATCGTGATTGATGAGGAGAGCCATACAGGTGTGAGTTGTGCGGAGGAGAGCCGTGTGACGTGAGGTGTGAGGAGGAGCCGTTCGCAAGGTGTGTGAAGTGCGAGGAGAAAGCCGTGCAGGTGGTCGGTTTTCGGTGAGGATGAGCCGTGCAGGTGTGTAGGTTGCGAGGAGGCCTCGTGCAGGTGTGGAGGTCCGAGAGCGGGGAGAGCCGTGCATGAGTGAGGAGTGAGGAGATGCGTGCTGGTGTGAGGTGTGAGGAGAGCTGTATAGGTGTGAGGTGCGAGGAGAGCAGGTGCAGGTGGCAGTGAGGTGACAGAGAAGAAAACACGTGCAAGGTGTTAGGTGCCGAGGAGAGCCGTGCAGGTGTGAGGAGAGCCGTACAGGTGTGAGGAGAGCCGTGCAGGTGTGAGGTGTGAGGAGAGCCGTACAGGTGTGAGGAGAGCCGTACAGGTGTGAGGAGAGCCGTACAGGTGTGAGGAGAGCCGTACAGGTGTGAGGAGAGCCGTACAGGTGTGAGGTTTTAGGAGAGCCATACAGGTGTGAGGTGTGAGAGGAGCCAGTTAAAACGCTCGTGAGGTGTGAGGAGAGCCGTTCAGGTGTGAGGTGTGAGGAGAGCCGTGCAGGTGTGAGGTGTGAGGAGAGCAGTGCAGGTGTGAGGTGTGAGGAGAGCCGTGCAGGTGTGAGGTGCGAGGAGAGCCGTACAGGTGTGAGGTGTGTGGAGAGCCGTGCAGGTGTGAGGTGTGAGGAGAGAAGTGCAGGTGTGAGGTGTGAGGAGAGCCGTGCAGGTGTGAGGTGTTAGGAGAGCGGTGCAGGTGGGAGGAGAGCGGTGCAGGTGGGAGGAGAGCCGTACAGGTGTGAGGTGTGAGGAGAGCCGTACAGGTGTGAGGTGTGGGGAGAGCGTACGAGGGTCTTGCAAGTGAGGAAGAGCCGTGCATGGTGTGAGGAGAGCCGTTGACAGGTGTGAGGGAGAGCCCGTGAAGGTGTGATGAGTGCCCACGTTGAAGGTGTGAGGTGTGAGGAGGAGCCACCTACAGGTGTAGAGGTGTTGGATGAGACGACGCAACCCCGGGGACGGGTGCATGTTGTGAGGAGATCGGTGCAGGTGTGAGGAGAGCCGTGAAGGTGTGAGGTGTGAGGAGAGCCGTAAAGGTGGTGAGCGAGAGCCTTGCGGTTGTGAGAGAGAGCGTAACAGGCTGGGATGGAGAGCCAGTTTGCATGGTGTGACGGAGAGACGTGCATGGTGAGGAGATGCCCGTGCAGTGTGTGAGGAGAGCCGTTTGCAGGTGATGAGGAGTAGCCGTGAAGTGTGGTGTGAGGAGAGCCATGCCAGGTGGAGGAGAGCTTGCAGGTGTGAGGAGAGCCGTTCAGGTGTGAGGTGTCGGGAGGAAGCGTGCAGGTGAGAGGTGTTGAGGAGATGCATGTGCAGGTAGAGCTGAGGGAGAGCCGTGCAGGTGTGAGGGAGTAGCCGTTGAAGGTGTGGGGAGCGTGCTGCAGGTGTGCCGCGAGAGCCGTGGCAGGTGTGAGCTCGAGAGCCGTTCAGGGTGTGAGGGAGGCAGCACGTACCGTGTGAGGTGTGAGGAGAGCACGTACCAGGTGTTGAGTGTGAGGAGAGGCTAGTGCAGGTGTGAGGAGATCGGTGCAGGTGTGAGGTGTGAAGAGAGCGTGCAGGTGTGAGCGTGCGGAGGAGAGCCGCTGCAGGGTGTGAGGGTGCGAGGAGCCGTGTAGCGTGTGAGGTGCGGAGGAGCGGGGCAAGGTGCTGTGAGGTGAGCCGTAATCAGGTGTTGAGGATGAGCCGTCGGGTGAAGGAGGAGAGCAGTGCAGGTGTGAGGTGTGAATAGAGCCGTACAGGTGTGAGGAGAGCCGTACAGGTGTGAGGTGTGAGGAGAGCCGTCCAGGTGTGAGGTGCGAGGAGAGCCGTACAGGTGTGAGGTGCGAGGAGAGCCATACAGGTGTGAGGTTTGAGGAGAGCCGTGCAGGTGTGAGGTGTGAGGAGAGCCGTGCATGTTGTGTAGGTGTCGAGGAGGAGCCCGTGCAGGTCGTGAGGTGTGGAGGAGAGGCCGTGCAGGTGTGAAGTGCGAGAGAGCCTGTGCCAGATGTGTGAGAGCCTGTGCTAGGTGTGAGGTGTGAGGAGAGCCGTACAGGTCTGAGGAGAGCCGTAGTGCAGGTTGTGAGGTGTGGGAGAGGCGTGCTGGTTGTGAGGTTGTGAGGAGAGACGTGCTAGGTGTGAAGTGTGAGGAGAGCCGTGCAGGTGTGAGGAGAGCCGTGCAAGTGTGAGGTGCGAGGAGAGCTGTGCAGGTGTGAGGTGTGAGGAGAGCCGTTCAGGTGTGAGGTGCGAGGAGAGCCGTGCAGGTGTGAGGTGCGAGGAGAGCCGTGCTAGGAGGTGAGGTGGCGAGGAGAGACCGTTCATGGTCCGTGTGAGTGCGTGGAGAGCTGTGCAGTGTCGAAGGTGCGAGGAGCGGCCGTGCAGTGTGACGCGTTACGCGAAGGAGCCAATGCAGGTGTGAGGTGCGCAGGAGCCCGTGCAGGTTGTGAGGTGTGAGGTGAGCACCGTGCTGGTGTGAGGAAGAAGCCTTTACAGGTGTGAGGGAGAGAGTTCTCATGGTGAGAGGATAGCCGTGCAGGTGTGAGGTGTGGAGAGCCGTACAGGTGTGAGGAGAGCCGTACAGGTGTGAGGTGTGAGTAGAGCCGTACAGGTGTGAGGTGCTAGGAGAGCTGTACAGGTATGAGGTTTGAGGAGAGCCGTGCAGGTGTGAGGTGTGAGGAGAGCCGTGCAGGTGTGAGGTGTGAGGAGAGCCGTGCAGGTGTGAGGTGTGAGGAGAGCCGTGAAGGTGTGAGGTGTGAGGAGAGCCGTGCAGGTGTGAGGTGTGAGGAGAGCCGTGCAGGTGTGAGGTGTGAGGAGAGCCTTGCAGGGGTGAGGTGCGAGGACGAGGAAATTGCAGGTTTGAGAGAGCCGGGCACGGTGTGAGGTGAGCCTTGCAGGTGTGAGGAGAGCCAGGGCAGGTGTGAGGAGGAGCCAGGTAGCAGGTGTGAGGGTGCCGTGCATGTGATGCGGATGTGAGGAGAGCCCGTACAGTGTGAAGGTGTGAGGAGAGCCGTACAAGTTGATGACGTGTGAGGAGAGCGTGCAGGTGTGAGGTTTAGGAGAGCCGCGTGCCAGGTTGTGAGGTTTGTGAGGAGAGCGTGCAGGTGTGAAAGTGCGCGGAGAGAAGTGCAGGTGTGAGGAGAGCCGTGCAAAGTGTGTGTGTGCTCGAGAAGAGCTGTGCAGGTTGTGCAGGTGCGTGGCAGGAAGCCGCTGCAGGTGTGAGGATGCTGAGGACCAGCCAGTGCTGGTGTGAGGTGTGAGGATGAGCAGTGCTGGCTGTGAGGTCAGTGAGGAGAGCTCCCCGTTGCATGTGTGTGGGGTGCGGGACGAGGGAGAGCCCGTGGTGACAGGGGTGTCGGCTGCGGAGAGGAGGAGCCGTTGCAGGGTGGTGCAGGTCGCTGATAGGTGAGCCATGCTAGGTGTGAGGAGAGCCGTGCAGTGTGAGTGTGGTGAGGAGAAGCCTTGCAGGTATGAGTGAGAGCCAGTTACAGGTGTGAGGTGTGAGGAGAGCGGTGCAGGTGTGAGGTGGGAGGAGAGCCATGCTCGTGTGAGGTGCGAGGAGAGCCATGCAGGTGTGAGGTGTGAGGAGAGCCGTGATGGTGTGAGGTGCGAGGAGAGCCGTGCAGGTGTGAGGTGCGAGGAGAGCCGTGCAGGTGGGAGGAGAGCCATGCAGGTGTGAGGTGTGAGGAGAGCCGTGCAGGTGTGAGGTGTGAGGAGAGCCATGCAGGTGTGAGGTGCGAGGAGAGCCATGGCTGGTTTGTGAGGTGTGACGGAGACCATGCAGGAGTTGAGCGAGTGTGGTTGGCTGGATGTGTCGGTCGGTGAGGAGAGCCGTACAGGTGTGAGGAGAGCCGTGCAGGTGTGAGGTGTGAGGAGAGCCGTGCAGGTGTGAGGTGTGAGGAGAGCCGTGCAGGTGTGAGGTGTGAGGAGAGCCGTGCAGGTGTGAGGAGAGCCGTGCAGGTGTGAGGTGTGAGGAGAGCCGTGCAGGTGTGAGGTGTGAGGAGAGCCGTGCAGGTGTGAGGTGTGAGGAGAGCCGTGCAGGTGTGAGGAGAGCCGTGCAGGTGTGAGGAGAGCCGTGCAGGTGTGAGGAGAGCCGTACAGGTGTGAGGAGAGCCGTGCAGGTGTGAGGAGAGCCGTGCAGGTGTGAGGTGTGAGGAGAGCCGTGCAGGTGTGAGGTGTGAGGAGAGCCGTGCAGGTGTGAGGTGTGAGGAGAGCCGTGCAGGTGTGAGGAGAGCCGTGCAGGTGTGAGGAGAGCCGTGAAGGTGTGAGGTGTGAGGAGAGCCATGCAGGTGTGAGGAGAGCCTTGCAGGTGTGAGGTGTGAGGAGAGCCGTGCAGGTGTGAGGAGAGCCGTGCAGGTGTGAGGAGAGCCGTGCAGGTGTGAGGAGAGCCGTGCAGGTGTGAGGTGTGAGGAGAGCCGTGCAGGTGTGAGGTGTGAGGAGAGCCGTTCAGGTGTGAGGTTCCTGACAGCTTCCACCACACGGACGAGCCCAGTTGGAAATCTTGTATCAACGTCTTTCATCAGCTCCATTGAGGCGACAAGTTATGAAGTAACTATTGACCTTCCCTGCACTGGAGATTTATGATGTTGGTGAATACAATGCGAGCGCCGGCCCCGGCATGTTCTGCTGTGATACCTGAGACGGACGACTGACTCCTCTGTGGACTTCACCCACCTGGGGGGTTTACTATTAAAGAGATGTGGAGATTACTGCGGAGGAGATGCAGACATTACTGCGGAGGAGATGCTGAGATTACTGCGGAGGAGATGCTGAGATTACTGCGGAGGAGATGCAGACATTACTGCGGAGGAGATGCAGACATTACTGCGGAGGAGATGCTGAGATTACTGCGGAGGAGATGCGGAGTTTACTGCGGAGGAGAGGCGGAGATTACTGCGGAGGAGATGCGGAGATTACTGCAGAGAAAATGCGGAGATTACTGCAGAGAAGATGCAAAGATTACTGCAGAGAAGATGCGGAGATTACTGTGGAGGAGATGCAGAGACTACTGTGGAGGAGACACAGAGATTATTGCAGAGGAGATACAGACATTACTACAGAGGAGATGCAGAGATTACTGCAGAGAAGATGCAGAGATTACTGCAGAGGAGATGCAGCGATTACTGCGGAGGAGATGTAGAGATTACTGTGGAGGAGATGGAGAGATTACTGCAGAGGAGATGCAGAGATTACTGCAGAGGAGACACAGAGATTATTGCAGAGGAGATACAGACATTAATACAGAGGAGATGCAGAGACTACTGCGGAGGAGATGCAGAGATTACTGCAGAGAAGATGCAGAGATTACTGTGGATGAGATGCAGAGATTACTGCGGAGTAGATGCAGAGATTACTGCGGAGGAGATGCAGGGGATTACTGCAGAGAAGTGCAGAGATTACTGCGGAGGGTTTAGAGTTTCTGCAGAGAAGATGCAGAGATTACTGCAGAGGAGATGCGGAAATTACTGCGGAGGAGATGCAGAGATTACTGCAGAGAATATGCAGAGATTACTGCGTAGGAGATGCAGAGACTACTGCGGAGGAGATGCAGAGACTACTGTGGAGGAGACACAGAGATTACTGCAGAGGAGATACAGACATTACTTCAGATGAGATGCAGAGATTACTGCAGAGAAGATGCAGAGATTACTCCAGAGGAGATGCAGCGATTACTGCGGAGGATATGTAGAGATTACTGCAGAGAAGATGCAAAGATTACTGCGGAGGAGATGTAGCAATTACTGCGGAGGAGATGTAGAGATTACTGCAGAGAAGATGCAAAGATTACTGCGGAGGAGATGCAGAGATTACTGCAGAGGAGATGTAGAGATTACTGCAGAGAAGATGCAGAGATTACTGCAGAGGAGATGCAGAGACTACTGCGGAGGAGATGCAGAGATTACTACAGAGGAGATGCAGAGGACTACTGCGGAGGAGATGCAGAGATTAAAGCAGAGGAGATGCAGAGATTACTGCGGAGGAGATGCAGAGATTCTACAGAGGAGATGCAGGGACTACTGCGGGAGGAGATGCAGAGATTACTACAGAGGAGATGCAGAGACTACTGCGGAGGAGATGCAGAGATTACTGCAGAGGAGATGCAGAGACTACTGCGGAGGAGATGCAGAGATTACTGCAGAGGAGATGCAGAGATTACTGCGGAGGAGATGCAGAGACTACTGCGGAGGAGATGCAGAGATTACTGCAGAGGAGATGCAGAGACTACTGCAGAGGAGATGGGGAGGAATTCTAATTAACTAGAAATGTTTTTGCAGCAATATAAGTAAATAAACATCTCCTGCTCCTTGACGTGTTCCCTGCGCGGTCGGTGACTCCTCCCGGGGGGGAACTATTTCAGGAATCACGACTTTTATAAGAACTTATCCCCCGTCACCACCATCATGTACCTACCACCCACACTTCGGCAACGTCTCCCCGGCCAGCTGTAGCCACATGACCATCATGGTGGCCGGGCAGCACATTCATGGGGCACTGCATAGGGTGAATGCACCCAATGCCCCGATACTAAGAATAGAAGGAAAGATGCGGCACCGACCGAAAGCTGCAGATCCCAAACACAAATCCAAATCTGGAAGCGGATCCAAAACTCCTAAAACTACAGAAGAGTAACAAGGCAGTCCCATGTAAGAGACTGAGATATCATGGCCACAAATAGGAAATGTACAGAGACTGAACATCACAGCATCGAGCGAGAGAAAAGACAGAATCACCAAATGTAGAGCGGGGGGCGCGGTGGTCACCCCATGGATCACCGCAGCTTCATCTGATGGCTCGTCTGACTACTGTACTGAGCCACCAGATATCGTACAAAGTACTCAGCTCTGCTACATCACTATTACTGAACTCTGACTACGTACTCGGCTCTGCTACATCACTATTACTGAACCCTGACTTGCCTGACTACTCTCCTGAACTATTTGCAACTGCAACACATACTCACTCGGGTAATTTATTATGAACTTGCTGTACTCGGTCTGCTCCACCCTTTTTACAAACCCTGACTTCCCCTATATTTTCCTGAACTTTTTGCAACTGCAACCTTTCTACTTGTACATCATTATTATTAAAACCTCACTTTCTGGACTTTCCTTTTGCTACCAGTATTGAAAAACCTCTCGGCATGAAAACCCTTACTAAATTTTGGCTTGTCGGGGGACTACTCTCCGAACTACCTGTCTACACCCTCAGATATCAGCTTGTACATCACTGTTATTGAACCCTTGCTTGTCTCAATACCCCCTTTCCCCTCTTCCCCTCACCACATATTACTCTGCTACATCATCCATATTGAACCCCTTGGTTGTTGACATCTTCTAAACATTTTGATGCGTTAAATTTTTCTACCTTTTGCTGCTTTATTGAGTTTGGGTTTTCCCTGACTCCCCTTTTAAAATGCTATTGTAAGCCTACTCAGCTCTTACATAAATCTTACGTTTCGGGCTTGCCCTTATACTCTCCTAAACTATTTGCTACTGTACCCCTATCGCTCTTTATACATCATATTACTTAAACCCTGGCTTTTTGGGGGTTTCTTCCTGAATACTTGCTGATTTCAAATTTTTTAGCTTGTAATTTCCTTAATTTAAATCTGACTTGTTTGCATTTTTTAAATTACACTCTGCCCACTACTTAGCTCTGTGGGATCTCCTTTTAAAGGCTGCGTCCACTATTTGAAATTCGCTATACACCCTTATTCGCTTCTAACATCCTCCGAACGCTGGTTGTTGAACCCCATTTACTTGCTCTGTACAGCATTAAATTTGCAAATCCCTATTGTTCCATTGCTTTAGCCACCCCTTGAGCTTTTAGTATTGTTCCCTCTTGGCACTGCTACATCATCCTTACTGGACCCTGGTCTGACCACTTTCCAATACTGCTTGCTACTGTACTACATAATCAGCTCTGCTACATTACTCTTATTGAACCTTGGTGTGCCTGACTACTCTCTTGAATTGTGTATGACCAATATCAGCTCTGTACATATTCTTCTAAATATGGCTGTTTCCCACTCCCCTTTAAAATTTTTGACTGTTACTTAAAATTTTAAACATTACTTGCCCGCTGCCCTCTTGAGCTATTAGCTATTGTACAACCTACTTGGCACTGCTACATCATCCTTACTGGACCCTGGCTTGTCTGACCACTATCCTGAACTATTTGCTTCTGTACCAAAAATTGGCTCTGTACTCATTTTATTAACCTTCGTTGTTCGTACTTCCCGAATGCCATCTATTGCACTATGTACTCAGCTCTACTACACCACTATTACTAAACCTTGGCTTGTTTGACTAATCTATTACACTACCAGCTATTGTGTAACTTACTTGGTACAGTGGCACCATCATTACTCAACCTTGGCTTGTCTGACTACTCTCCAAAACTGCTTGCTACAGTACTACATAATCAGCTCTGCTACATTCTTATTGAACCTGGTTTGCCTGACTACTCCCTGGAACTACTTGCTACTGTACCACATACTCTGCTCTGCTGCATCATCCTTACTAAATCGAGGCTGTTCTGACCACTATCCTGAATTACTTGCTACTGAAAACCATACTCAGCTCTGCTACATCACCTTTATTGAATCATGACTTGCCTGACTATCCTCTTGAACTACCACCTATTGTACAACTTACTGGACACTGCTACGTCATCCTTACTGAACCCTGGCTCGTCTGACCACTCTCCTGAACCACCTGCTGCACATACCCAGCTCTGCTACATCATCCTTACTGAACCCTGGCTCGTCTGACCACTCTCCTGAACCACCTGCTGCACATACCCAGCTCTGCTACATCACTGTTACTAACCATTAGTTTATCCGAGTATGTTTACGCCTCCTCCTAGGTAGCAGATCTGGATCTGTCTGACCTTGCCTTTCTTTTCTGTAAACCTTTTCTGGCGCATTTGAGTGACTGTCACGCTCGTCGTTGTTTATAGTATTCGCGCCTCCTATTATGTTCCTCATTCTGATTCTGCATCCTTTCAGCGTTGTCTCAGGAATTAACCTTAAAGGCTCACACATCGTCCACTAGGGGAACAGCTGAATGATAAAAAACTGAACATTGTGTAAGTACCAGTTCACACCAGTATACAGAAAAGAGAGTGGGCGCTACATGCCTTATTTGCCTAGGGCACCAGAATGCTTTGTCCAAGTCCTGAATAGAAGGATATTTTGTTCATAATCAGTGCAGGTAACACACCCTCCTCTAGGGGAGCAACTGAATAATAAAAACTGCACATTGAGTAAGTACCAGTTCACACCAGTAGCAGAAAAGCCACAATATTATACAAGGGGAGACTGCACAAATGCAAGAATACTGATAAGACAACCACTCACAGCCTCCTATGTATGAGGGGGTGGTTGCTGGCATTATAATGCATATAGGTAAGGCAATACAAAGGGGGCAATTAGACAGATACGTGTAGTGCACCATGCTGGCTTACAAACTATTATGCCTATACTATGCGATTTGGCGGCTGCCCAGCACTTTTCAGGTTTCCAACACAAAATACTGACGCCCTCCGCTCCCCAGTATTTGGGGCACAACAAAACTCACTGGAAAAATATCAAATATGAGGTATTAGTTGATATAGTGGCCACGACACGCAAGCTCATAAGCCACGTCAAGGTTCCTCGTGCATAACAGGCATGTGAGTGGTTGTCTTATCAGTATTTTTGCATTTGTGCAGTCTCCCCTAGTATTAAACTGTGGCTTTTCTGCATACTAACGTGAACTGGTTCTTACTCAATGTGCAGTTTTTTAGCATCAGTCGCTCCTCTAGTGGACAGTGTGTGAGCCGCTGCTCATTAGTTATCTACACCTGTTACATCTTTCCCAACTAGCACTGGGGCTTACGGTATATTGTCTCCTGCTGGGTTCAGTCTATTGTCCAGCCATTGAGCTGTAAGTATGTCTGTACATTTTTTGTGATTTTTTGTTTTGTTTATGTAAATTGTAGGGCCTTGACGTGGCTTACGAGCTTGTGAAATATAGTGGTGACTATATCAACTAAGACCTCATATTTGATATTTTTCCAGTGTGTGATTTTTTTTTTTTTACCTAAATACTGGGGAGCAGAGGGGGTCAGTATTTTGTGATGGACGCCTGAAATATGCTGGGCAGCTGCCGAAAGCATAGTAGAGGCGTCATAGGATGTAAGTCAGCATGGTGCCCCACATGTATCTGTATAGATGGCTCCTTTATATCGCCTTATCTATATCCAACCTGAAACTAAAGAATATTAATGTCGTAGCTATGTAACATTCTGGATCCTGGCTGGAGGAGGCTCTGGGGTCAGAGATGGGGTCTCCCCTGGAGCTCTGGGGTCAGAGATGGGGTCTCCCCTGGAGCTCTGGGGTCAGAGATGGGGTCTCCCCTGGAGCTCTGGGGTCAGAGATGGGGTCTCCCTGGAACAGATTGGTTCTTGCCTTGTGGGTTCCAGGGCATTCACCAGTGGGGAGGCTGGGCTTAAAGTCCTTGTCTCTCTCCCTCACCCACATTTTCCCCACCCTTGGTTGAACTTGATGGACACGTGTCTTTTTTTGAACCGCACTATGTAACTATGTAATTATAATAGTAGCAACCACCCCCCCTCATGTATAGTCAGCTGTGAGTGGTTGTCTTATCAGAATTTTTGCATTTGTGCAGTCTCCCCTTGTATTATACTGTGGCTTTTTTGCTACTGGTCTGAACTGGTTCTTATCCAATGTGCAGTATTTTATCATTCAGTTGCTCCCCTAGTAGACAGTGTGTGAGATGTCCTGCAGCGTCTGGTTCTCCGAGATGTCCTGCAGCGTCTGGTTCTCCGAGATGTCCTGCAGCGTCCGGTTCTACGAGACGTCCTGCAGCGCCCGGTTCTCCGAGACGTCCTTCAGCGTCTGGTTCTCCGAGAAGTCCTGCAGCGCCCGGTTCTCCGAGATGTCCTGCAGCCCCCCCTGGTTCTCCGAGATGTCCTGCAGCCCCGGGGGGTTCTCGTGACGGTCCTGCGCGCCCGGTTCTACGAGCGTTCACTGCAAGACCCGGCTTCTCTGAGACGTCCTAAAGCACCCGGTTCTTCGAGACGTCGTGCAGCGCCCGGTTCTCTGAGACGTCCTGCAGCGCCCGGTTCTCCGAGACGTCCTTCAGCGCCCGGTTCTCCGAGACGTCCTGCAGCGCCCGGTTCTACGAGATGTCCTGCAGCGCCCGGTTCTCCGAGATGTCCTGCAGCGCCCGATTCCCCGAGATGTCCTGCAGCGTCCGGTTCTCTGAGACGTCCGCGGGCGCCCGGTTCTCCGAGGACATCCTGCAGCGCCCGGTTTCTCTGAGAACGTCCTGAAAGCGCCCGGTTCTCTGAGAGCCCGCAGCGCCCGGTTTTCTCGAGACGTCCTGCAGCGCCCGGTTCTCTGAGACGTCCTGCAGCGCTCGGTTCTCTGAGACGTCCTGCAGCACCCGGTTCTCCGAGACGTCCTGCAGCGCCCGGTTCTTCGAGACGTCCTGCAGCGCCCGGTTCTCTGAGACGTCGTGCAGCGTCCGGTTCTCCGAGATGTCCTGCAGCGTCCGGTTCTCCGAGACGTCCTGCAGCGTCCGATTCCCCGAGACGTCCTGCAGCGCCCGATTCCCCGAGACGTCCTGCAGCGCCCGGGTCTCCGAGAGGTCCTGCAGCGTCTTGTTCTCCGAGACGTCCTACAGCATCCGGCTGTCTCCTCTTGGGCTGGGCTTGCCCGGACGGATTTCTATAGAAATCTATTTGCAGACGTGCAGGAATCTGTAACCTTCTCTGGATTTTGACCTGTTGATGCCTCATGTTTCAGCAACAGAGACCAAACTAAACTTTTTCGGGTTAGATTGGGCCAGTTCCTGCAGGACACCCTCAGATCTTCGCCTCCTGATCAGCCGCACCTCCTCCTAATCTTAGCTCTGAGGAAAGAAGAAGTAAATATCGCTGCATTTTTTCTGCAGAAGAAAATGACAAAATTTTTTGTGCAATGAATTATTGCAAAGTCAATTTGCTTCCTGTACTGCTCCACCGCGCGCTGCATCTCTCCGTGCTGTTCTCTCTGTGCTTTGGTGCTGATGTCTCGTTCTTTATATTTGGTGCAAATGTCTCACCCTGCTGTTTCCCAGAGCCACATGCAGCTTTAGATTCATGCTTCCTGTCTCTTCCTGGACATGCTGTGGGTGGTTCTATAGCAGTGATTAGCATCTCAATTCTGTTATTCACACTGATATTGTAATAGAAAGTAGCCTCAAAGGGGCTATCCTGTCCTTGTGGGGGTTCAAATTATCTTAAAAATAACAAAAGGTGCACCGAGAAAACACATCACGACATGCCTTGCTGCTATAAAAATCTCTTGTTTTTTTAAAAAATTTGGTGGCTTTTTATTTTTTTGCAAATTGTAGAAGGAGCATCACATTCCCCTCTGTGGGGTCATTGGCCCCTTTTATCATGGACCACCCCTCACATTTCGGGAAAATGTCTAACACGGGTTAATTTGACTAGGGCCCATCTTTGATTACACGACAATCTATACAAATACTAAAGCCGGCCTTTTTGTTTAACCATTAATGACAAAAAATATATCACTTTTACTGCGTACTATAAAAGTATTCCTTTATGTATAAAATTATATTTTATTGTGGGGGAAATTATAAACAATAAAAAAAACAGAGACACAAAGGATACAATATAAAAAACCCTTTTGTTCCCCATCCCAACAATATGGAGCGGGAGATTTACTACAGTGCAGGAGCTTCAACTCAAAAAAACCCAAGTAATTATCCAAATTTAGCCCAAATTTTCAATCCATTTTGAATGGAGAGGTGGTTTAAAAACTCCCCTGAAATTCAGGGAGTTCCAAAAGTACACCCCGGCGCCCCATTCATTATATGTGCGGGGGACATAACGATCTACGGGGTGCGAACGCAGGACCGTTTAAATTTTCTACGTCCCAGTGTCCCAAGGGAAAAATTCCTTTTTGATTCTGAATATTTTTACGCCTCTTGGGGGGTCACCCCTTTCACCCGGGTAAGCAGAACCATCATCAATTTCCATAGAGGAGCGGTCAGTAATCTGATATTCGCACCATTATTGGCCGCTATTGACTCAATACAAAGGTGTAATCTGCTATTTTTAGGGCCCCTCCTGACAAAGGGAAAAACAGATCCTGACCCACACGGAATCTGCAAAAAACCTTCTCAAGATACTGAAGCTCCATTAACCCCTTAGGTTCAGATTTTCATTTTTCGGATTATCTAACCATGTGAGGGCTTGTTTTTTGCAGGACAATTGTACCCTATAAACCTAGGGGAAAACCAAAAGAATTTTCACCTCCGGCTTAAAAAAAGTAGCGGCCCGACGCGGTGTCTTTCGAGATGGTTTGGGAGATCCCCCAGGGCGGTGTCTAAGGGGCCCTGGTCTGCACCGGACCCCGCCCAAAGCAGGATGGATTTGCTGCGGGGCCCCCGGTCGCCCCCCCGAGGGGCTCCTAGTGACACCCAAAGGGGGCAGGACAGGAACACAGGCAAGAAGCGGTGGTAGCAGGTACACGGGGAAACTATGCAAGCACGGAAAAAACGTACCCCCAAATGCGGGGAATCAGCGGATACAGAACAGGTGCAAAACATCAGGATATAGCAGGTACTGGGGAACTGGACACGGCGAATGCAGGTGCAGGACGAGACACGAAAAAAAGGGTCAGGAGCTTGGGGGATAGCGGGAACGGCCAGCATCACAGGGGTTAAGTCCCGAACAGCGACCTGAGTGCTGGCAGGAGCTCGATGGAAGTACGCTGAGAAACAAAAAAGTGCAAAGGACTGACCAGAGCACAGAAGGAACTTCCTCTTATAGCCAGGGGAAGGGGTCGGGGGAAAAGGGTGAACAGGAAAGATCCCTAAAAAGGGGAGGAACTGCCGCGCTCGTGCCCTAGGAGGCGAGTGCAGCACAGGACCCCAGGAAAGTACAAGGAAGGGACGGCACGGCAGGGACCAAGCCGTGAACCATGACAAAAAAATTGGGTGGATTGTGAAAAAACCACAATTACGCAGTTTTGTGGCGATTTTCTTTTTATAGGGTTTCCTGTGCCATAATTAATGTTGCCTTTTTTTTCTGCAGGTTGGTGCGATGTAAATGATACCAAAGTGATATAGTTTTACTACTTTAAAAAAAAATCGAAAGTCTTTAAAAACATTGCGTTACCTCCACATTTCCAGTATTCATTCTTTTTTTTATTTTTCCTCAAATATTTTTTTTTTTTGTGGGTCGTGCTCTATTTTTATTGATACCAATTTATGGGACTTTTTGATCATTTTTTAACTTTATTTCTGTGGTAGGCGGAATAAACACAAAAGAAAAATTTTTTTGTTCAGTTTTTTTTTTAAAGGGGTTTTCTCGCTACAAAGATCATAATTTAAAAGATGGGGGGCGTAAAAAAAAAGCACTTTTTCATTTGGGTTTTCTTATCTCATCACTTTATAGCAGTATGAGCTAATCTGTGCATATATAGCTATTTCTGAAGAAACTGAATGGGACACGCCCCCCTTGATTGGCTTACTGATATTTCATTCAGCCTGTTCGGACAAGCCCCCTGGACGGGAAACGCCCCTGCACTGTGATTGGCTGCCTGCACTCTGTGTTTACTCCCCTCTGAGCTGTGGAAGACAAAAGTGAAACAAACTGCCTGTGATGGCTGTGTATGTACAATGTGTACAATATGTACAAGGCTGTCTCAGCTCCTCTCTATACTCATCTCCCAGTGATGACTTTAAAGGATCTGGGCAATTACTGAGTCTCTAGCTGCTAGATTCACTTTCCCCTCATATAACACAGCCTTATACACTGCTCTCCCCCCATTTAACAGCCTTATACAGTCTGCTCCACCACCTGCTGGATAACAGAGGGGGGGGGGCAGCATGATTTTCTCACCTTTGTTTAAACATTTCAGGCTGTATATATAACTGCTTACACCAGTGCAGGTGTTCTGGTTACAGCAATGCAGGTGTTCTGGTTACAAGGAGCCTGTGCAGCCTGCAGCTGACAGCTCTGCAGACAAGAGAACATAGCAGGAGGACTGCAGAGCTGTGACATCCTCTCCCACTGCTTCACACAGAATGATGATGTCACAACTCTTCAGTGAGGGAGGAAAGACCTGCCCCTGGATTTGAAGCTGAAACAGATAGAAACAGCTCAAGTCTGTGAAAGCTTGTCATGATAAAACCCCTTTAACCATGCGGTATAAATAACACAATATTGTATTGGTTTTTATGGATGTGGCAATACCTTCTGTGTTTATTTTTTATATAAAAAAATGGGAAAAGTTTTTTTTTAATTTTTTAATTTTTTTTAACTTTGTACAAAAATATTTCATGTTATCATTAGTTCCTCTAGAAGACTTGAATGTGTAATTGCTTGTCCTATATACTGTATGTATGCTGGTACCAGGGGAGTAACTAGTATTCATAGGGCTCCATAGCAAAACAAGATGGGGCCCCACCATCTTCTGACAATTAAATTAAAACAGCAGCATAAGTATCAATAACTAAATGCCTATATAATACCTTTGTACATCAGAGAACACAAATAGTAGTGCTAAACAGCAGAAAACCACCAACTACTTATTACCTGCAAAACTGAACAATGTTCCTGAACCATGAGTGGGCCCCTCAAACTCTAGGCCCCATAGCAGTCGCTATGGCTGCTATGGCTATAGTTACACCCATGGCGGTACTGATAGGCTGCAGAATACAGTGATTACTTTGGTTTCCTATTACACCAGGATGTAATAGGAGTACAATCATGGCACCCAGAGACTATCATTAGACCCTCAATACCATGGCAAGCGATTGGCACCAGACCATTGCACCATGGAGGTTCCACAATAGATGGCAGCCCCAGATTGTAATTGAGTCTAAATGGGACAGAGAGGGCTGTGCAGCTATAACTGTATGACCACATGATTCTCCCTAGGATCAAAAAGATAAGTGCAGGGATGGGGTAGAGAGGACTGTGCAGCAATAGCTGTATGACCATAAGGTTCTCCCTATTCTCATAGTGATAAATGTGGCGTGGGGTAGAGAGGACTGTGCAGCTGTAACTATATAGCCACACTGGTCTTTCTGTGATCGTAGAGATGACTACAGGGAGGGGTAGAGAGGACTGTGCAGCTGTTATCTGTATGGCTACTTAGTTCTCTATTTGATCACAAAGATAAGTGCAAAGAGGGGTAGAGAGGACTGTGCAACTGTAACTATATAGCCACACCGGTCTTTCTGTGATCGTAGGGATGACTGCAGGGATGGAGTAGAGAGGACTGTGCAGCTGTTATCAGTATGGCCATTCAGTTCTCTCCATGATTATAGAGGTGAGTGCAGGGAGGGGATAGAGAGGACTGTGCAGCTGTTATCTGTATGGCTACATAGTTCTCTCTTTGATCACAAAGATGAGTACAGAGAGGGGTAGAGAGGACTGTGCAGCTCTATGACTATATAATTCTTCCTGTAATCATAAAGATGAATGCAGGGAGGGGGTAGAGAAGACTGTGCAGCTCTAGCTGTATGACTACACGGTTTTCTCCATGAGTATAGAGATGACTGCAGAGAAGGAGTAGAGAGGACTGTGCATCTGTAACTGTATAGCCACACAGGTCTCTGTGTGGTTGCAGAGATGGAAAGAGAGGACTGTCAGCTGTTAACTATATGGCTAAATAGATCTGGCTTTGATCATAAAGATGAGGGAAGGGAGGGGATGGAGAGGACTGTGCAGCTGAAACATTACCACCACACAGATCTTTCTAGGATCAAAGAGGTGAGTGCAGGGAGGGGATGTGGAGGAATGTGGGGCTTTAACTGTACAACCACAAAGTTCTTTTGCTGATCACAGGGATGAGTGCAGAGACGGAGTAGAGAGCACTGTGCGGCTGTAACTATATAACCATACTGGTCTTTCTGTGATCGTAGAGATGGCTGCGGAGAGAGAGTAGAGAGGACTGTGCAGCTGTTATCTATATGGCTTTATAGATCTCTCTGATCACAAAGATGACTGCAGAGAGGGGGTAGAGAGGACTGTGCAGCTGTAGTCCTATGACTACATAGTTGTAACTGTATAGCCACACAGATTTCTGTGTGATTGCAGAGATGGATAGAGGGGACTGTGCTGCTGAAACTGTACCACCACACAGTTCTTTCACGGATCAAAGAGGTGAGTGCAGGGAGGGGATGGAGAGGACTGTGAGGCTTTGACTGCTTGGACCTGTCTCAGTAATCAGATAGCGGGGATCTGACATGACTTATTCCTGGACCCGTCCTCTATCTTACCAGCCTGTTTTCCATCATTAAGGGACGTGGAGTTGATATTTATTGCATACATCTTGTTGATTTTTTCTTAGATGTTCCGTATTGTTGTTTAGTCAACTGCAATTTTTCCCTGATGAAGCCCAGTATCTAGGGGTGGAAACGCGTTGGAATATTGGAATATTTATGCGTTTATTGATTATCTTCCTATGACGCATCATCAATTCATAAGTATTTTTGCAACATCAAACGTATATTGTCTGTTGTATTGTTATTTATCACAGCACTTTTTTTTGTTTGTGCACTCCATTTGTAGTATATGTGTTTTTTTTTTTTCTTTTTTTCATTTAGATGTAGCTAGGGACAGGGTTAGTTTAGGTTCCAGTGTGGGGGCGCCCTTATTGGGCGATTTTCCCCATTTTTTGAGGTAGACAGGTCCTTGATAGGGTATTATTTGAGGGTGTTTTTTCGTTTTCTTTCCCAACTCTTATTCATTCTGATTAAAAGTTATGTTTTATGTATCTTTTTTCTAGGTGTTATACCTGTAGTTGTTTTGGTTTGACTGTACCACCTCACAGTTCTTTTGCTGATCACAGGGATGAGTGCAGGGAGGGGATGGAAAGGGATGAGGTTTTAACTTTACCACCTCACAGTTCTTTTGCTGATTAGACATGAGTGCAGGGAGGGGACTGTGCAGCTGTTAACTATATGGCCACATATCTCTCTCTATAATCACAGTGATAAGTGCAGGGAGGTTATGGAGAGAACTGTGCGGCTGTGACTGTATGCCCACACAGCTCTCTCTAGGATTGGGCAGATGGTTTCATGAATGCTGTGCCTGATCTCTGAGGGAGGAGCAAAGGACTTTCCATTAGCAGGGAAGGGAGCTTGGCTGTGCTGCTGTGCATTCTGAAGGAGACTCTGGTGTACAATTTGGGTGACATTGGCCCCTGGAAACTTTAAGCCCCAGGCAGAATCCCAAACTGCCCATTGTATCACAATATTGGGGCGCATAGTTCTCCTTCTCCCACCGGCCTAATGTTAGGTTCTCATATCGGTGCTACGATTTCCTCACAAGGTCGGGTATTTATGACTCATGTATTATTATGATATGTGCATTATTATAATATAATGTGTTTGTTATATATGGGGAACCCTTCCTATGTTTGGAGTTATGTAGTGTAGGGTAACCTGCTTTTTGTGTAGTTCCATTGTCATTTTAATATATTTTATTACGTATTAATGATTCTTTAATAAAGCAGATGTATTTTATATTATTGCATTTTTGAGATTTCCTTTTGCATAGGTGTTTTTTCCCCATAATATCATGTGTCGGGGCTATCATGTTAATCCTTAAGGTGCAAGCGTAACGAAAGCAACAAAGATGAGCCGAAAAGCCGACGAGTCCCTGATCTCCATCCTGGATCTGGTCCAAGTGACTAAGGTCAGACAGAACGGATCTCTCTGATATCTGGGAGTGCAGATCACCTGCTGTTTACGGAGCCTGAACCCTGAGATCAGTGAAGGGCATTTGCTATTTTCCACAAAAAGAATCTCATTCCCGGTGGATTTTCTAGCAGCCGGCAGCGCTCGCTGTACTCACCAGGTCCCCGGCTCCCACAGGCGGCTATGGCTTTGTGTTTCGCCGCTGAACAGGCACCAAGCAACTCAAACAGAGCAGAACAAATAAAGCAGGGAGGTGTAAGCAGCACCTTCCCTAACACGCTGCAAGGGGCCTGAGCCTCTGTTCACATTTACTGTATCCTGTCATACCCCCTTTTTTGGAAGGACAGTCCCTATTTTACTCCAAAACAGACCCTAATTGCAGATGGGATGTAACAACTGTCTATACCATTCGTTATCATAGGCAACCTTCACTCAATCCTTAAAGGGGTTGTCTCACTACAGGGATTGCTGCTTTTTATGTTAAAGATCTTGCAGAAACAAGTCACTTTGCAATATGTGTCCATTACCAGTGTTTACCTATTTTCCTAGATATCCCCTCTTGTATGGGCTGCATCAGCTTCCTCAGGTCGCTATAGCTACAGACCTGTCCGATCTCTCCTGATAGGCTGCCAGCACTGATTGCTATAGCTACAGACCTGTTACCAAACTCTCCTGATAAGGCTGCCAGCACTGGTTTGCTATAGCTACAGACCTGTTCCATCTCTCCTGATAGGCTGCCAGCACTGATTGCTATAGCTACAGACCTGTTCAATCTCTCCTGATAGACGCCAGCACTGGTTCTATACTACAGACCTGTCCATCTCTCATAAAAGGCTGCCAGAACTGGTTGCTTGCTACAGACCTGTTTCCCAAACTTTCCTGATAGGCTGCCCGCCCCTGATTGCTATAGCTACAGACCTGTACAATCTCTCCTGATAGGCTGCCACAAATGGTCTATAGCTAAAAGACCTGTTTATCTCTCATAATAGGCTGCCAGAACTGATTGCTATAGCTACAGACCTGTTCAATCTTTCCTGATAGGCTGCCAGCACTGATTGCTATAGCTACAGACCTGTACAATCTCTCCTGATAGGCTGCCAGCACTGGTTGCTATAGCTACAGACCTGTTTGATCTCTCCTGATAGGTTGCCAGAACTGATTGCTATAGCTACAGACCTGTTCAATCTTTCCTGATAGGCTGCCAGCACTGGTCACTATAGCTACAGACCTGTTCAATCTATCCTGATAGCAGCCAGCAATGTCACTATAGCTACAGACCTTTTGATCTCTCCTGATAGCTGCCAGCACTGTTACATAGCTACAACCTTTTGACCCCTGATAGGCTGCCGAATGAATTGCTATAGACAGACCTTTTTCAACTTTCCTGATAGGCTCCAGAACTGATTGCATAGCTAAGCCCTGTTTGATTTTTCCCTGATGGGTTGCCCCACTGGTTGCATAGCTAAGCCCTGTTTGATCTTCCTGATAGGGCCGCCGGTTGTAAAAGCTACAGACCGTTGACTCTCCTGATGGGCGCCAGCACTGGTTTATAGCTACAGCCGGGCTTCACTGCAGCCTAGTAGAACCCCAGTAAACGCCCCGAATTCAAAATAAAAACCAAAAAACAGGACGAGGGAATGAATCAATGGAGTGAGACAACCCCCCTTTTTTAATTTCCCCCCATTTTGATACAGTAACCAGAATATATCCTCAAAAAGCAACACCTGCAGAATGTAGAGAAGTGCACTAGCTGAAATGATACATTGTTTCACTCCATCAGGAGTCTAGGGGTTATGGGGGGTGGGCAGGGGCATAACTATACGGGCAGAGGTGTAACTTAAAGCTCCGGGGCCCCAGTGCAAAATCCATTAAAGGGCCATTTATAATACTGGTATCTCCTTAAAGGGGATTTGCCAAAACGCACCCTACCCCTTGTCAGCCCCGAGAACAGGATATAAAAAATCATGCGAGTCAGAACGCAGGGGAAGGGGGAGGAGGGAGTGAGGATGGGGAATCCAAGGGGGGTCTAAAAACTTAAAGGGGATTTGCACCAACCCAATATGACCTCCGTTCAGAGAAGCAAGATGTAAAAAAAATCACCTGAGTCATAAAGTGCAGTGGAGAGAGGGAGAGGGGGGGGGGGGGGGGAATGAAATCCAAAGGGACTCCAAAATTTAATGAACTAATAAACAGTACAACATGTTTCAATACAGCAAGACACAGCCTAAAGAGGGCACTGTCGGGAAAAACCTTATCTTTAAGGCCTTTATGTAAATTAAAAAAAACACGCAGCAAGAGACAGGACACACACGAACACACAGCCAGAGCACAGAGCCTGCATAAGGGCCCTGTGAATTTTTCACTCAAATAATCAAACTATAACTTGTGAATTCTTTTAAAAAAAAGAAAACCCCATTCTAAACGCAGATTGAAAGCTTCTTCATTCAGATAAAACGGGGTCAATAACACTACAGCAGTTATTTTGAAACAAAAGAAAACAATTTCTACCCGTTCCCTTAAAAAACCATTCATCGCCTGTCATCAGATAAGAAATTCACCAAGCGGCCTTTGCTCCTGGGGGCGGATAGGGGAAGCATTGAGGGAACCAAGGGGGGTTGAGAAATCGTAGCTCTCAGAGTTTTCACTTTTTTTAATCACATATATTTAGAAAAGTAATTAAATACCCATTTTGGAGGTTCCCACGTCAACATTACATGGTGGCAAAACCCCTTAAACAGTACAACAGTGGATTCTCAATACAGCAAGACAGCCTCAGACTGCACTGTCTACCCAGTGCCTTAAAAGCTCATTCATTTTGCCTGTCATCAGATAAGAAGTGTTTCACGCAAGCGCGGCCTGTCAGGTCCTGGGTCATGACTAGGAAAGCTTTAATGTAACCAAGGGGGATTGAGGCAATGCTGTAGCCTCAGAGTTTTCACTTTTTGTAATCACATATATTTAGAAAAGTGATTAAATACCCATTTTGGAGGTTCCCACGTCAACATTAAATGGTGGCAAAACTCCTTTAAGCGGTAGAGGGGCCTTTGAACCCCCTGAGGCTCCCGGAGCCAGTAGGGACCACTACCTCTGCATCTCCTATAGCTACGCCCCTATATAGGGGGTGCAGAGGTAGCTATCGCTACCAGGCCCTGAAGCCTGAGGGGACACAAAAGCTCTTCTGCGACATAGGAAGACACCAGTATTGTAATTAACACATGGGAGCTTTTTGCTTTGGGGCCCATGAGCTTCAAGTTACGCCTTAGTGGATGAGGGAAAAGATTGTGAAACAATGTATAATGTTGGCTAGTGGTGGGGATGGGGTTTGTGAAACAATGTATCATGTTGGCTAGTGGTGGGGATGGGGTTTGTGAAACAATGTATCATTTTAGCTAGCGCACTTCTCTGCATTCCGTAGGTGTTGCTTTTGAGGACTCATATTCCGGCTACTGTATCTACTGGTGTAGCATCTATTTCATAGGAGAGGTGAATAAGCTGTTTTATAGGGATTGTATCATTAAATCAAATGGTCTTCAGAATAAGGGGACAGTGAAAACAAGCAACTTTGCAATTGGATGTGATTTGCAGAGCTGTCTTGTTTTCACAGTGTCCCTTATCTTCGTTTTGTGTAAAATTTTGTCCCCCCCCCCCCCTCCCCCCCCCCCCCCCGATACCCGGTCGGATTCCACCTCCTTTCATTTCATTGGCTGCCGGCTCTACTAATTTACATTCTGTCTGGCCCCCCGGTCGGTCGTATTCACGGGAGCGCGCATTCCTGCCTCTCTCACAAGGGACCGACAACGATTTCACTCTGCACAGCCACCAGCTCCTCAGTGACACTGCAGCTGCTTCTACAATCAGAAAAAAAAGCAGAATTGTGCTTGGTGCCTAATGCTGCTGCGTGTAAACATAGAAAGGAGACAGATCTGTGCTACTCTGGATGAGTTCATAGAAGACTGGATTCTACTGTAACAAACCTCCAGCTGCGAGAGGAGAAGAGATCAGTGCTCTGAGTTCATAGAAGACAGTGGAACGACACAGTGACATGTGGACTCAGACAGAGGGGGATGGGGGAGAGCAGGGATGTGCTATCCCCTCCAACTAATCTCAAACAAATACACTGACTCGGGAGCGAGCATGAACAGTGAAGGGGGGGAAGATGTCATCTGTATAATAAGTAAAGAATAGAAGCCCACACGAGAACGTATACCGTTAAAAATATTCACTGTTTACTTAGTTTAAATTGTGTCCCATAAATTTCAGGGTAAATCCACACAAATACTGGCTATAACGGAGTGAAAAAACGAATAGCGTGTTATGCAATAACAATGCAGTCTAAATGCAATAGATGAGACTTAGCTTAAAGGGAATGTGTCATCAAAAATTAATTATTGTTTAACTCACGTTTTTATGTCAAACAATTTTTTAAGAATTTTTGGTTATATTTCTTTTTAATTTTTCATATCACTTTCAATATTTTTTAATAACGCTTAAGTCCTGCAGTTTTGACGTTGGCCACTCGGCCGTGGTTGATCAGCTTTAACAGCGGTCAGAGAGAGTATTTACAGCAGCTTCAGGCACATAGGAGTCTTAATACTGTTTCTGTCCCATAGACTTCAATAGGACAGTTTTCTAGTCATGCAGTGTGACCTGGGAAGAATTCACACTGCAGGGAGGAGGGAGGTGAGAGCTGTGACCATCTCCTCTTGTGACTGGTGGATTATCTGTTATCTATTCACACTGGTGTCTCCTTTCAGTTTGACCCTGCTTGTGTAAATAATGAACACACTGCTGAAAATCTTTATCTATAGGGCAGGAAGTGTCAGACTATTATTAGGCCTAGTGGCCAAAGTGAAAACTGCAGGACTTAAGAATTATTAAAAAATATTGAAAGTGATATGGAAAATTAAAAATAAATATAACCAAAAATTCTTAAAAAATGTGTTTAACATAAAAACGTGAGTTAAACAATAAGTCATTTTTGATGACACATTCCCTTTAACATCTTGATGCGAAAGTCCTCCAGACATAGTAGCATTTCTTTGAGAAACAGACGAGACACTGAATGCAACAATCACCACGAGGAACGCCGAACGCCCATGTGTGGCGTTTCCGAGGTGTGTCCTCCTTCCTCAGACGGCGTCGTTTGACGATATCCCCCGGGTTTGGCTAGAGAAGCTTCCTATTGCACGGACTTATATAAGACTCACGTAATGATCCATATTACAAACCTAATAACCTAACAACAATACAGTTAACAATAGACATATAGTACTAACAACTATATTTATAAAAATGAACGCAGGCTGAACATTTCGTTCAAGCCGTTTGGTATTTGTGATTCTAATTTGAAGATCCACATAGCTTCGCGCTGAGGCAACGGATGGCAGCGGGTTTTAACCCATACAGGAACTCGCTCAATGATACCCAGCGTAACTCATTCCCGGGGGTGGCCCTTTTTAAAAAAAAATGTCGCGCCACGGTGGTCTCCCCATATTTATTAGTGTCTTCAGGGGCAGCATTGTCATTACTCGCTACTCTAGTTTTGAAATTCCTTATTGCTGATTTGTGTTCGTTCAAACGAACACGAATGGGACTGCTAGTCTGACCCACATAGGGTTTCCCACATGGGCATTTCAATAAATAGATGACATTTTTTGTAAGGCAAGTATAGAACCCTTTGATGGATGCTTAATTGTCTCACCTTTAATTATGGCTTACATTAAAAACAGAAAACGGAAGGTGCCTTTTTTCTTAGATTTAAGTACTGGTTGTTGTTCTTTTTGTGTTCGTTCAGTATCGGTATGTACAAGAGAGTCCCCAATCGACCTACCACGTTAATAAATGAAACTAGGACCTTCCTTAAATAAATGACCAAATTTGGACTTTGCAAAACGCCCAATGACGTTTGATGGTTTTTTTGATAAAAGCGAATGATGAAAAAGGTGGACGGGAAACAAAAATTTGATCTTTTTATTTTTTACCTAGGATTTAAGCTTGTCACGGGAATAAGAAAGCACCCGAGCCCCTCCTCCAACTCCCCCAAAATATTTTTTTTTTAAAAACACTTTTTTTTTATTGCATTTTCCAACATTATATAAACTCGACATTACATTAAACTAAATAGTGCAAACTCTCAAGGCGTGCACGAGATATGAAAACACACATACAGAGTTCAAAACATCAAAAGAACATATAAAACCAACAATATGCGTTTGTGCCCTCGCGACAAAAGAAAAAGAACAACATCATTCTTCTGGAATATCAAAAAAAGAAATCAATATTTTTCCCTTTCACCCCTTATCTCCCAAAAGTGCCACAGCCCCCCCCCCTTGCAGTCCCAGGGGGTGAACTGAATGCCCCTGCATGGACCCCAAACTCCCTTCAGAGTAATTTTCTATAAAGGCTCTCCACTTTGAAAAAACCAATGGTACGACCCTCTCCCCCTTTTCACTCCATTTTGTCTGCTATAGTAACCCTTTTTAATTTTATTACCCCAAATTTGGGGAGAAGGGCTTCAGCCAACTCAACAGGCACCTTTTCCGCCAATACGTAAATGAATTATTTCCGGATATTTCGGGAAATGGCCATTTCCTCAGGGGTGTCTCCCTCCCTACCCCCGGGGGCCTGGGACAATGAAAAACAAGATTCTATTGTTTCTCTAATGCAATCCCATAGGGGAGTTAAATATATCAGAGAAACCCAATAGGTTTGGTGTGACTACACTCCCACACCCCGGGCCAAAATCCGCTTTTGTGCGCCACTTTTGGGGGCAATGCTGTAATCATTTGAAAAATTTTGGAAAGCGGGATGTTAAAAGCAAAGATGGCATTTGTATTTTTTTTGAAATAGGTTTCTCGCCAGTCTTGCAAATTATATGCAGCAATGGGCCATCGCGCTCTTGAGATAAACCCCCGAGCTTGGCCGTTCCCCAAGGGGCGGTGCCATAGTGAAATGCCTGAAAGGATATTCGTTTTTCTGCCCCATCCTTCATGTCAGAGTAAAGTCCCGAGAGACGCAGATTCCTTAGGGTTTGGACAAAATTCAAAGTAAAAGGAATGGTCTCTTTGGGAACATTTTTTAAACCTCACCTGCAAAAATAAAATACGGGTAAGGGGCCCAAAAAGATGAATCGGGCAGAGAAATTTTTCTCCAACATCTCCGAGGTTTTAGCCCCTCTGGGCTTGCAGTGCACAATTGTCCCACTTTCTCCAAACCTTTCCCCTCCATTTTCTGAACATTGGGTTGCTTTGGGCCCCGGGGGGAAATTTAGGTGGCCCCAAAGGGGATATTTTTAGAGAAGTGAATGAAGGCCCAACCTTTTCCCTTTGCTCTTTCCAACAATATAGTAAATCTAAACAAGGGAAGACTTGATCAAAGAGGACTTGGGTACTTTGTATATAGTAATCCTTGCGGATGCCCAAGGAGCATCATCCCCCTCCACTCCCAATTAAGAAAAAAGGACCCCCACCCAGCTATCATTGTCTGGCCAACCAGGCCAGTTATATCCCGACTCTGGGAATTTGTCCCCACGCCCTGATTTGGGAGAAAATTTAATTGGCAAACGATCTGGGGCTTTTTTTTCCCAAAAAAAGCTGGGAAAAACAAAAGTTATTTTATTGATGTCCTAGTTTGGGAAAAAGGTAGGGGCCTTTTAGGGTACTAATTTCGGAAGCATACCATCTTAAAGCTGCATTACCTGCAAGGGACAGCGGGGTGGGGGGCCAAAAATTGTTAAGAAGGAGGGATATTAATTTAACAAAGTCTGGGGCTGGCCAAATTTTGAGCCCCAAGTAATTATGTGTTTTGGAACACAGCTATATCCAAGCCAGCCATCCTAATGCGGGGCGACAATTTTTTTACCAAATTTCTATAGCTCACTTTTGGATACTTTTTCCGACCCGATAACTACCGAAATACTGCAGGGACTAAACTTTTTTGGGGAACGAGCCAGGGGGGCAGCATGAATGTATGATCTTCCCCACCCTGTCTCCCCCCGGATTCCCAAAAAGATCGGAGCCTCCACATCTTGCAAGAGGCTCCAGGCCAGGTTTTAAAAAAAAGGGGGGATAATGGCATCCCTTTTTTTTCCCCTTTTGTAAGGGAATTTTTTGGGAGAGGAAAACCCAGAGTAGGATTTGGGCTGTGGGGGAACATAAATTCTACAAATAAGACCTAAACGCCCCTGATTTTTCCCATAGATTTTAGGACAAACCAAGCCATCCCAACCACACGGGCGAAGGCCTTTTCCACATCCATGCCACCGAACCGCTGCTCCCTGGGAAGGGCCCGTGCAACCCCTCTAAAAAACCCCAAACACCTTTTTAATTTTCCCACCGCGCTCTCCCTTTTAAAAAAACCCTTTTTTTGGGAAGGCCCAATCAAAAAGGCATAAAGGTCGCCAGTGTCGCCAAATTTTTAAAGGATTTTTGACCGCCAGTTATAGTTATGGTTTATTCGGTTTTTGTGCTTGATTTTTTTTTTTTTGGGTGGGGGGGGGGGGGGGGCTGGGATTGTTTATTTACCGTGCAAGAGCTCACTCACCCATAGTGTGTTAGCCCATTTTACTTTTACCCTTTTTTATTCCCATATGACAATATTTTGTATACTTTGATGTTGAAGCTACACTACCCCTTTTTCTCTTATGCCCAATTCTGTTTAATATTTAAAATTTGAATAAAAATTATGTTATAAAAAAAAAAAGGATCTTTGAACCAAACGATAAGGGGTATGGGCCATAAGAGGCGGGAGTAATGGTCTTCACCCTTTTTTTGGGGGGGATCCCTTTAAAAAGGGGATTTTTTATTTTGGGGGGGTACTGCCCATTATGTAAAATCGATTTTTAATTTTTATGAGGATAGGTGCATCTGGTCACCAAAAAATTTTTTATAAATTCCCCCCAGAACCCGTCTGGCCCCGGAAACCTTGCCTGCCTTTAAGTGACGGATGCCGCCTTAAATTCCTTTCCCGATAATTTTGCGTTTAGTTTCCTCCCCTGGGAAACTGAAAGGCCCCCCATTTTTTAATTTTTGATAAAAAAGTTCTGCCCACAGAAAACACTTAGTCGTCCCCCAATGAAAAAGTGAGGCATAAAATTTTCCCAAGAGTCCCTTTTTTTTTGTAAGGGTCATAAATATAGTGCCCTTTGGGTTTCGGGGGAAACCTGGAAAGTGGGGAAAAGGGGGTTTATAAAGGGCCCCCCTTCCCAAAAACCCCGGGAAAGGGGTTTTCCCCCCCATTTTTTCCATAAACCGAAGAATGTGGAGTTTTAGATGTTTCCCCGTGCACTTTCCCCCTGCGTCTTTCCCCCGAGGTCAAACTCGCCCTTTTTTCTTTCTCCCAGTCCCCTTAAAATGGATCAGAAATTTTCCCCCAAAAAGGTCCCCGTAAGTCTCCCCTAACCTTCTCTGATCTTATAGGTAAGCGCCCTTTAATTGCGTTTATAATTTGAAGTATAAAACTTTAACCCAACCCCCCCAAACAACGCCTTTTTTTAAATCGCCCCAATAAAGTGATTGGAAACCCCTAGAAAGCGCTAAAAATTTTCCGAGGCAAAGGGAAAACCAAAATCCCCTTTCCATCTCCGCAAAAAATGTCCTTCCCCGCAAGGGATGGGGGAAACTTCTAAAAGAAGTCCAGCCCCTGGGGGAAAATTCTGCCAAACCAAGGAGATCGGGGAGTGGTCCGAGATAAACCCTGTCCAGGGATACCAGTATTTTCAAATTTTGGTTTTGGGGGGCTCTGAGACCAAAAGGGATTTCCCAAACCCGGACCATGATTGATGGAACCCCGGGGGGGGTGTAGGAAATTTTCTTTTATCGGGGTTCCTCTCCTTCAACAAACAAAGGAGATTTTTGTGGGCCCCTATCAGACGGCGCAGGGCTCCCTTCCCTACTGAGTGTGTGCCTTTTTTACCCGGAAAGGGGGGCCCGCCCCCCCCCGTCGTCCTTTTCCCCCATGGGCAGGAACGCGTTCATGTCCCCCCAACCCAATTTTGGGAAAGGTCTGATCGTTTTTAAAACCTAAACCCCACACCCCAAAAAAAAACCGATTCTGGCAAATTTGGCCCATAATTTTAAAAAAACGAATCGCAGCCCTCCCCACTTTTAAAGACCAAGGGGTGGGTAAACCCCTTTCCCTTCCCGGTCATGTGCAATGGAAAATAGTTCGAACGGGAAGTTTTTGGAATGAGGGGAAAATACCCCCAGCCTTTTCCATTCGGGAAGGAGACCCAAAAGCGGCCCCACCCACAGCCTCCAGCCGTTTTAAATTTTTCGTCGGCTTTCAAATGAATTCCCTTTTTGGAGAACCACATCAGGACGGAGTCCTCTTTGATGTCCCGGGCACCTTCATTCCGTTTTTTTTCGGGGGAAAGGAAACCCCCTTTTTGTTTTCCCGGAGATGAAACCGCAATTTTAAAAAAACTTCCCCAAAAGGAAGAGCCCGTGGGGGAAGTTCTTTTTAAAAACATGAGTTCCCTTTGGTTTCCCGAGTTCCAAGGGGCTCTGAAAACCAAATCTAGGAGGTTTTACGAAAAATCGGGCCATCCCCATACATATAAAAATTGAACAAACAACCAATTGACATTTAAACCAAGAGAACCTTGCCAAACCGGGGGAAAAATGTAAAATGAAAGGCCCAAAGGGGGGGCAAATTGTTTTCTCCTCCCTTTCCCTGTGTAAAAGGCGACTTTCCTTTTTTTTCCCTTTCCCCAGAGGGCACAACCCTTAAATAAAAAAACTGTCCCTCCACACCAAACCCACCCACAATGGTGTTTTTTCCCCCCCAAAATTATTAAATTTAAAGGCCTTAAATTAAAACATTTATGCAAAAAAGCACATCAGTAGCGGGCCCCAACCCTTTCGTAAACCCCCAAAATCAATTCGTCCCTGGGGAAATCACCCAAAAACCAACGCCTCCCCAAACCCTGGGGAAAGTTTAGTCCCCGCGACGGGGGCAAAACCCGTCTCCTCAGCCGGGGTAAAGTCCTGTTTGGGGCCCCCCTTTTTTCGGCGGCCCTGATTCTT
>JAODAL010026220.1:0-57163 GCA_025379985.1 Phyllomedusa bahiana
AAACACTATTTGACCGCTTCTGCAAGAAGCAGCGGATGTCTTCCCCACCTCTTTGCTGCCCACTGTTCTCAAAAAGTTGGTCCTCACTGTATAGTGGTGCAGAGGCCACAGCACATAGTAGTTCTCTGGCTGTGGGAAGCGAACGGGACAGAGGTAGGATGAGGACAGGTGAGAGCCCCTCACCTGTTCCCTGGCCATTCCAACAAGGGGTTGTGTGTGACAAACCCACCAACTCTTGGCTGGGGTTGTCAGATATCATCTGGGAGAAAGTGTATTACCTAGTGTGTGATCAACACATGGCCGGTAGATGACACCGGATGCTGTGGCCTCGCAGGGTGACTCCTGCTGTGACGTCCCCTTACTGTGCTGTTATCTGTGGTGGCTCCGGTAACCTACTACTGTGTTCTTTGATGCTATTGTAGGATCGTAGCCCTCAGCTTGTTTTTTTCCAGCTGTCGCTGCCGTGACTTTATCAGGCTACATTCCCGCTTCAGTTTTTTGGTCAGTTTTGCCCTCTTAAGTGCCCAGGGAATTTTATAGTGAAGCGATTCTAAGAGCGGCGGCAGTCATCTGTATGTCATACTAAAACACAACATTGTATGAAGACCAAGCTCCCTCTGCATATTTAAGCATGACACAACGTTCTACAGCACCCTGCAGGCTCTGTGCAGCCTGGAAATAGCTGTTTTTTAATGTGATTCATCCCGAAGTAATTCGGACCGAAACAAATTTTGTCGGGAAATTCGGCGAAGTCACCGAATCGAATTTTTGAGAACTTCGCCCATCTCTATTTATAATCACTAACAGTATGGCGGTATTATTCAGTATTGTTATGTTGGAGATATGTGGTGAGGATGTGGCGGTATTATTAGGTGCTTATATATTGTTGTAGTTGGGTGATATTGGTCTTGGTATACTGGTTTAGTCAATAACATTATGGTGGGACTAGTCAGTATATGGTAGTGATAATTGGCGGTATTATTTTGAATTTATATATTGTTGCTTGGCCATATTGGTCTTGGTAAACTGGCTTTGCCAGTAGCATTATAATGGTGACATGTGGAGGTATTTGCTGGACCTTGTATAACCAAGCAAGAACTAAATCCCAAAACAATGGCACAATTGCATTTTTTTTTCTTGTGACCCCAAAAACATTTTTTTTTCTGGGGTGGCGATGGTCGTGGGACGGGGGATGGTTGGGGCTCTGTCGGGACGGCTGGGGATGGGGAGGGAGGGAGAGGAGCAGGGGGTTAGGTCGGCCGGGGGAGGAGGGGGCACAGACGCTCCAGCTGTATGGGGCTCTAAAATTTCTGATGGCGGCCCTGCATCTGACCACAACACCTTCTCCCAGTCACTCACAGAATCATCAAAGTGTTCATTGGCAAACTTCAGACAGGCCTGCACATGTGTCTTCTTGAGCAGGGGGACCATAGTTAATGTTTTCTATATGAGAGGTATCACAGGCATCCATGGAATGTTCCCCATTTGAGCTGATGTATGGTTGACATCCCAGAGGGCTATTAGACGTGGCTAAAGAGACCTGGGAACAGGAGCAGGCATCCCACCGCAGTGCTATTGACCACATAGTGGATATGCAAGACAGGATTTTGACAGTAACGACAATTGTAAAGGAACATTCAAAGCAAGCTCAGGAAGCACAGGACAGACTTTGCAATAGGTCGGCAAGGGTCAGGTCCTTAAACCCAACACCATGTTTTTTGGAAAGGTTTCAACCTACAGTAAAGAAAAATTTCCTTTTCTTAAGTGCAAGGTCCTATAGGTCCGAAAAAGTAAGTGAAGCCAATTACAAGGTATACCAGCCGGGGAGAAGAAAAAAAATTTTAAATTTGATTAAATTTACTGAAAACCCGGAAGGCTGAGAGTTTCCACGGGAGGGAAAAGCCCAAGAAAGTACCTAGAAAAGAGTTACCAAAAGGGCTGTATATGAGAATCTTATCTACATTCAGGGGCAAAGGTTAAAGTTTTTTCAGAAAAATAGAGAGACCTTTCCCGCCTCCAAGTTGATTGAATATATGAGTATCTCAGGAAAGGGAAGACTCTCCCCAAGGGGAGCGCCCAACGAAGGCTTGTGAGTTTTTTTTTTTGCCTTTTCGCCCCCTTACTTAGATCGCTATCACAAGGCTTATGGGAAAGGGCTGAGAAGCCCCCAGCGCCTTGTTGGTTTAACAAATCCCAAATTGCTTTTACCCCCCGAGTCTTTAGAAAGCAAAAAGGATTTTTAGCCAAGCCCAAACTTCATTACAAAACCTGTTTCGGGGTTTTTTCCTTTTTGTGCAGAGTAGAGAAGTACTGGGGCTGTGTGGGAGGGAGGGAAACTTGGGAAGGGGAAAATTTTCCTTAAAGGAAGCACCAACAAGGCTTTGGATTTTGTTTTTTCCTTTCGCCCTTACTTAGCATCTGGGATCCAAGGCATTATGGGAAAGGAGTGAGAACCCCCCGCCCTTTTGGTTGAACAAATCCTCAATTTCTTTTGACCCACCGAGTTTTTGAGAAAAAACAAAAAGGGTTTTTTAGCCAAGCCCGTATCTCCACTACAGCCGGTTTCTGGACTTTTGTCCCTCTTCAGGCAGAGTAAAAAGAAAACGGCTGGCTGTGTTGGGGGGGCATCGGGTACTCAGGAAGGGAAGATCCCCTTAAGGAGAGCAGAACAAACGGTTGTAGAGTTTTTTTTTTGCCTTTTCGCCCCTACTTAGCATCTGAATTTTACAAGGCATTATGGAAAGGGGCTTTAAAACCCCAAGCGCCCCCTTTTGGTTGTAACAAATCCTCAATTTGCTTTTTTGACCCAGAGTCTTGGAAAGCAAAAAAGGATTTTTAGCCAAGCCTTTTTCCTTTATCTACAACAAAGCGTTTTTGGGATTTTTTGTCCCTCTTTTAGTGCAGATAGAGAAGATACTGGTGGCTGTGTGGGAGGCATTAGTAGAAAAAGGACGGGCCACGGTCAAAAGGTAAGGCTGAGGCCTTACATGTAAACCCGAAGTTCGAGGAGGCTATTCAGAGGATCCCCAAAAAATTTTTCCCTTTGGGGGTTTAGGAGGTCAAGAAATGTCTGGTCAAGACCCATAGTCCTGAACCTAAAACCTGATGGCACACTCAGGTTTTGCAATGATTTCCAGAGATTAAATGAGGTGTCAAAATTTGATGCCTTTCCAATGCCTAGGGTAGACAAGTTAATTATACAGTTGGGCACTGCAAGATATAATACCACCCTTGACCTGACCAAAGGCTATTTGCAGGTGCCACTTACCAAAGTGGCAAGAGAAAAAAATGCTTTTTCCATGCCTGATGGCCATTTTCAAAATGTGGTACTCCCTTTTGGTCTACATGGCATCCCGGCCATATTCCAGAGATTGATGGATTTCATTCTACAACCCCACAGAGCATATGCAGCAGCCTACATAAACAATATGATTATTTGTAGCGCAGACTGGGATTCTCATCTAGGCAAGGTCCAGGCAGTTGTAGACTCCATTCGGGAGGCTAGTATGACGGCAAAACCTAGAAAGGGTGCCATAGATTTTGACAAGGCTCAGTACTTGGGTTATAATATTGGTAAAGGGGTTATTAAGCCACAACTGGACAAAGTAGAGGCTATTAAAAACTGGCCATGGCCTATTTAAAAAAATCAGGTGAGAGCTTTCTTAGGGATAGCTGGATATTATCGAAGGCTTGGTCCAAATTTTGCCACGCTTGCAGCTCCCTTACAGACCTTACAAAAGGGACTATGTCCACAATGGTAAACTAGGACAAGAAGTCAGAGGAAAGCCTTCCAAAAGTTAAGAGGTCTTATGCAAAAGACCGGTTTTAATTCCGCCTAACTTTAGATTAGTTTATAGTACAGGCAATTGCCTGTAATGTGCCACTGGGGGCTTTCCTCTCACAGATAGTCAATGGAAGGGAGTGCCTTGCTCTTAAGTGGGTGAATGAGTCCTTAAGGTATTATTTGTTGGGCAGACAATTCAAGCTGGTTACTTACTACACATCTTTAAAATGGATGGCCCAAAATAAAGATAAAAATACAAAGGTAACCAGGCGGTTCTTGGCATTACAGGACTTTAAATTTTACTTGGAACATTGTCTTGGTTCTCATTTAGGCAATACAGATGCGTTGTCACGTGTCCAATGTCTGAAGGCACAGTGTGCTCCTCCCCACAGTTCTGCGCAGAGGAGGGAATAGGTAAGACCCTGGCTGGTAAGGTGGTAATTAGTATATACATTGCACTCAAAGTTTGCACATATAGGAGCCGTCACTTTATTCTGTGTCAGCTGTACTAGATAGTGGGCGCATGTTGAACGAGTTCAGCAGTTTGAATACAGCTTAGTCGGGGACGGCTTTTACCGGGAGCAGAAAATTTTTTGGGTGGGTGACTGTTCCCCATGTTCCATAGTGGCCTATATATAATAGCTAGTTGGCTGATTATAGTAGGTGTCGGCTATAACAGGCCAGGGCATTTGGGCCTAAGAGGCTACATCAACAAGTAACCAGTGTTTTGGACTGCAGCTGTAAGGTAGTAGTGAGGGAAAACGGTACTGTATAGCTAGTGCTCAGACGAGCAGGAGTCACTTTGTGTATTATTTTGTTTGACATACCTCTTTTTTCTGCTATATCCAAATAATTGCTAAAAGAGAACCGAGTTTGGATCTAAAAGACTGTATGTGTCTCTATTGTCATGAGACTTTGCTATACCACCGAGCTGACCTCCTCAAATGCCAGAATAATGAGAGAGAGAATTTTTACAGCATTTTTATTACTTTCTGTATGTAACGGTTCACAGTAGTGGATCCACTGGATCACCGCAAGCAATGGTGAAAGACTCGCCAGAGAGAGCGGAATCTAAGTAGGTCCCGGTTTTCACCAGAGCCCGCCGCAAAGCGGGATGGACTTGCTGTGGCGGGAGTACCAGGTCGCTACCCCTGACATGACTTGCTTGCGGTGGCAGCCAAGGTATAGCGTGGTACAGAATCGTCAGGCAGGCTCGTAGTCGGAGACAAGCAATAAGGTCAGGACAGGCGGCAAAGGTTTGTGGTCGAGGGACGGAGGCAAGAAGGTACGGTACACGGTAATCAGAACTAGACTCAGGAAACGCTTTCTCAGTAGGTGGTAAGGCCCTAAAGATCCGGCAGGGTACCCAGGAAGAGGCCGGCTTAAATAGGGGCAGCGGCCGGCAATAATGAATTACCGGCGCGCTGGCCCTTTAAATTTAACACTGCCGGTGCGCGCACGCCCTAGGGAGCGGGGCCGTGTGCGCCATGGGACAGAGACTACAGCAGGAACGTGGCCGGGTAAGTTTACAGAAGAACCTCCTGGGGAATAAGCGCGCCCGCGACCCAACATGCGGGTCACGGCGCCGCTCAGTAGCGGGACACGGATGCGCCTGCGACCCGGGATGGAGGTTGCAGGGGCATCCGTGACACTGCAAAGTCATAAGTTTACATACATTTCATTAGTATTTGGTAGCATTGCCCTTAAACTGTATGACTTGGTTTTGATATCCTTCCACAAGCTTCTCACAATTCTTAGTAGGAATTTTGTCCCATTACTCCTGACAGAACTGGTGTCACGTTTGTGTCATCTGGCTCTGGTCGCCAACGACCATAACTGCAGCTTTGCTTTATTCCCTAATTGAATTCTGGCCAACGCCCGTGGCCTAGAACCTTCCAGCTCTCCTTGGGTTAATCAGGTCTCTTGGTGATTGACAGGTTCTGCTCCCTATCACTACTGCTCTTCTTGCTGCCCTTCCCTATTTATAGTCTCTGGTTCCTTCCTTCTTTGCCTGCTATAGGTCTTTCGACCCTGTTGTTTGCCTGTGCTTCTGCTTGTCATTTTGTGTTTACCTGACCTTCTGCCTGGACTCCATGTATCCCTTTGACTCACGTTTCTGTACCTCGCTGCCAGTTCTGTTGCCGACTTGGACCGTCTGACCACGTGTATTTGTTCTGTGTTTGGTTGTCCTTGTCTGTGTTGCACCTTTGTTAGTGCAGCCATCAGTCTTCTGGTTGGGGCCGGCCTATTAAGGAGTCGGGTTCCCCAAAAGGCAGGGATCAGAGTCAGGGCCCACTTGTCTGTGTCTTTGTGTGAATCCCTGACTGTCCCTGACAACTGCTGTAACTGAGCCATGTTTGTAGGTTGTCTTGCACCTGCCTTTTCAGCTTTGCCCATATATTTTCAATAAGATTGAGATCAGGGCTATGTGTGCCACTCCAAAACATTGACTTGCTTATACTTAAGCCACTTTGTAACCAGTTTGGCAGTATGCTTTGGGGCATTGTCCATCTGGAAGACCCATTTCCACCCAAGTTTTAACTTCCTGGGCGGGTGGTTTTTAGATTTTTGTTTTGTAAATTTCTACATTAAACTTCTTTCCTCTTTATTTTCATCTAAACTCATGAAGTGGGAAATATTCCCCCCTGCAGCAAAATTTAAAAAATTAACATGTGCTTTCCCCAAACCCCCCTGTTTCCAAATTGGGGGTGGTGTTTCTTAAGCTTCCCAAACTTCTCCCTTTTTTCTCCCCAAAGTACGATGGGCCATTATAATCAAAACAGTTCAAATTTTTGTTTTTTTCAGTTTACAGGATTTAAACTCCCAAAAAAAGTTATTGTAATTTTTTTTGGTTTTAGTATTCAAATTACTGTGGATTTTTGGGTACAATCTTTCCCCCGATTTTCCCCCTAGCATTTCCAAGGGGTCTTTTTTCTTTTGTTCTTGGGTTGATATGAAATTTTTGGACCAAAGCATTTTAAAATTTTCCCGAGGAACCCCGCAACCCTTTTCCTTCCCGGCGGCTATATGGCTAGACACTTCCATTTGTTTGTTCTTTCATTTTACTTTCTTTTTAAAGATGAAAAGAGGCACAAATTCCCAAATGTCTGGAAATTTTTACCCCAAAGGGTAATTTTAAAACTTTGTGCAAATAACCCCAAATTTTCTTTGATTTAACCCTTTGGGTGAATTTCTTTCCCCTTATTTTTTCACACCTAAAAGTGTGTTTTCTGGGTGCTTGATAAAAAACCCTCCCCAAAAGGTGTGTCTCCCAAATCAGATTTTGCCAAAAAAACCAAATAGAAGCTTTCAAAAGACATGAAAAATTATATTGGGGGCTGCCCCAAAATTTTTTAAAACCCTTGTAAAACCCAGTGTATGTAAAAAGGGTTTTACTTTTTAGAAAATTTAATTTAAAAAAACTTAAAAAATTTCTCTCCCTTTTTTCTGGTATTTGGTAATTTAATTAATTATGGTTAAAACCTAATTGACCCTTAAAAAATGGGTTTTGGTTTAGTGATGACGGACATACGTTATCGAAGGGCAAAAGTCAATATCTTCAATTTCAAGACGATTTCCAATAGTCGTAATAATTATCGCCCCAAAGCCATTAAGTTTATGGGGAGGAACAACACCTTCATTTTACACCAAACGAGTGGGAAGTGGGGTTAACATCCACAAAAGTAAATGGATAATGCTAAATTTTGGCAAAATTTCTTTGGTTATAAAACCCAGAAAAAGTACAGACCCTTCCTATCCCTGTTTTTACCCAGCATGACCCTTAAAAAATGCATGACCCCCAGATTTTAAAAGTGCCAGCGGGTATTTTTTGAACTCATTTTACTTGGACTGGGTATTGATTTCCCCTGTCCTGGGCCCACGGAAAGAGCCCCAAACCTCATGACCCCCAGATTTAAAAAGTGCCGGAAAAAGGGGTCTTTAACCACCATTTTAGTTTCCCGGACTTGACTTATCTGTCCTTACCACGTATGACCCAAAAAATGTTGAAAAACGATTAAAAAGTGCGGAAAAAAAGGGGTCTTTAAACCCCCATTTTGTTTAAATGGGGCTTGACTATCCCTGTCCCGGGCCACGCATGAGCCCCCCAAAAATGATGACCAACGATTTAAAAAGTGCCGGAAAAAAGGAGTCTTTTTAACCCCCTTTTGTTTTATGCAAAAAAATATCCCCGTCCTGGGCAAGCATGGCCGCAAAAATGATGACCCCCAGATTAAAAAGTGCCCCCAAAAAGGGTCTTTCAACACCCTTTTTAGATTCATGGCATTTGATATACTGTCCTGGGCCAAGATGAGCCCCAACTGATGACCCCCGTTTAAAAAATGCCCGGAAAAAGGGGCTTTAAACCCCTTTTTAGATTCCTGGAATAAATACCCTGTCCTTGCCACAGCCCAGCCCCCCAAACCTGCATGACCCAAAAATTTAAAATCCGGGGGGAAAAAAGGGTTTTTTCAACCCCCATTTTAGTTTCACGGACATAGACTATCCTGTCCTGGGCCATTTGATGGCCCCAAACCTGATGACCCACAGTTAAAAAGTGCGGAAAAAAGGGTTTTCAACCACCATTTTTGTTGAAAAGGACTTTTATTTTCTGTCCCGGGTAACTAATCGTTCAAGTCTTCCTGTACCTCCCCTTTTACAATTCAGAGGAAAATTTTTTTATCATATTTTGACGGAAGGTTTTTTGTAAGATTTATTTTGAAAACACTTTTTTAAAATAGGAGGAAAAACCCCCGTCTTTGTTTCTCTTTTTTTAATTGTATTAAATGGGTTGTCTCACTATAGGGATTGCTAGCTATGTTAAAGATCTTGCAAAAACAAGTCATTTTGCAATATGTGTCCATTAACAGTGTCTTACCTATTCCTGTTTTTGACAGCACCATCACCCTTGATCCACTCTTGACAATTGTGAAGAACAAATTTCTGTTATAAACCACATTTTTAACAATAGGACCTGTAGTATAGCTGCATTTCACAGCAACATGCCCCCAACAAATCAAAACATGACCCTTGAGCCACTCTTGACAATTGTGAAGAACAAATGTCTGTTAGAAACCACATTTTTTACAATAGGACCTGTAGTGTAGCTGCATTTCACAGCAACATGCCCCCAAAAATTAAAAAAATGACCCTTGAGCCACTCTTGACAATTGTGAAGAACAAATGTCTGTTAGAAACCACATTTTTTACAATAGGACCTGTAGTATAGCTGCATTTCACAGCAACATGTCCCCAAAAATTCAAAACATGACCCTTGAGCCACTCTTGACAATTGTGAAGAACAAATGTCTGTTAGAAACAACATTTTTTTTAGAATAGGACCTGTAGTATAGCTGCATTTCACATCAACATGTCCCCAAAAATTCAAAACATGACCCTTGAGACACTTTTGACAATTTTGAAGAACAAATGTCTGTTAGAAACCAAATATTTTTTATAATAGGACCTGTAGTATTGCTCCATTTCAAAGCAGCATGACCCACACAATTATAAAAATGACTTCTCAGCCACTGTTAAAAATTGTGAGGGAGAAATGCCACTTAGAAGCCACATTTATGTTCCAAAGGACCAAATGATTATAGCTGTATCTCATAGCACCATGACCCCAAAACCATTGACAATGCAAAAAATTCTAAAGAAAAAAGTGGAAAAATGGAATCCGATTTTTTATAAAAACCTTGGTGTCTTTACGTCTCCTCCCGCAAACCAGCAAAATAACTTTTGGGGGAAACTGAAAAAAAAAATTGCAGTAAGATGATCATTTTAAAAAAAAGTTTTCAAGGGGCCCATTTCTTTTTGGGAAGAGGGAATGTGAAGTAAAACCGGAAAACTAATCGGTGCCCTGGGCAATTTGGGGGCCACAACATAATCAGAGACCCCATGCCCTGATTCATTTTGATGAAAGTCAAACAAACCACATTATCGGGAAAAAAGCCAGTGCTTTTTGAATGTAATGATCCCCCAGCTGTGCTGAAGGACCGCTCAGATATAAAGTTTGGTCTGGGCGGACAACACCTCTTTTGGCTTGGCCAGCGAGCTGGGGGGCCATTAAATTTTTTTTGGGATACCCAAAAGTTGATTGGGTCTGGAACACATCTAAAAACCCATCGTTTTTGAGCCCGCAGATAGTGGGCACTGGGGATCTTAAGCCGGTCTCTGTGGGGGTTGTAATGTCCCCTTTCATTAAAAGCTTTTGGGGTGAGGTGGAAAAAAAATTTGCCAAAGGGTCACCCAATTGGGGTTCTGCCGAAATGTTTGCTGCTGCCATTAAGGCTACCTTGAAACCCCTATGCTACCCCGTTCCCTGACTTTTGTTCCACTTTGACTTTTTGAAAACCTGAAGCAAACGCAACAGATGTCCCCAAATTTTTATCAATCAGCTCGGTCCCCCCGGTCCCCCTGCTTTTTAACTCTTTTTTGGGGTGGGGGGAAGGAAAGTGCTGATTTTTTCGCTTTGTACCGGGATCCAGGGGGGGTGGCCCCCAGAAAACGGGTTTTTTTCATTTTGATGGCCTTTACCCGGGGACTGTTGGAGGAAATGGAAAATCCAAGCCCCTTTGTGGGGAAGAGGGAGCCTTGTTTTCCCCCCAAGTCTCGGGGTCGAGGGGCACTAGAAACACTTCTTCCTCATCTTTTTCCCCCTCCGCCTAAACTTTCCCCGCCAACCTTTTTCCAAGGCATGGACGCCCGGTAAGGTCGTGTCCAGGAAAAACCTCATCTCCTCCTCCTCCCCTCACTTCAACACGCCCTTCCCTTGCTTCAGATGATGCATCCCGAGAGTTGGGGGCGCCGCCTTGAAACTACCCTGGACCCTAAAAACCCACTGCCTAATAAAGGGCCAAAAATTTTTTGGGAAACGTCGGGCCTTGGGGGGAAAATTCGAGGGAAAATGAAAGGCTCCGTGTCCGATCTGTGTCCGTCTCCCTAAACCGCCCGCTTGGGGGACCTGATTTTTCCCTGAGTGTCCACTGATCATTCCAAAACTAAGATCACCACAATGCTCATGCTGCCCAAAGGGTTTTTGGGGTCCACACTGACCATTTTGGTGGTTCTTAAAAAACCCGGGCAAGGATGGTGCAGAGCTCTATCACCCTCCCTCCCCCTCCCCCGGGGGCCCCTAAAACCCCCCCGGGGTTTCGCACCACGTTTTGTGGGGGCCCTGTGTCCTTCGAAACTGCTTTAATGGCATTGTGCCCCCTGCCAAAAAGTGGAGCTTTGGAGGGGGGAAATTTCCCCAGCTTTTTGTGTCCAGCCCGACAATGAGACGGTTACGGGGAGGCCCAAAAGCTGACGCTGCAACGCCCCCGGGGGCGGGACGAAGCAGGGTGCAAAACAGGGGAAGTTTTTAAAACTCATTTTCGGGGGTGGGATGGCCCCTTTTCCGGACACAGATCCTGCCCAACCCGCGCTTAAATTTTTTAGAGAAAAACGGGGCCGGGCCAGGGCAGGGGACGGCTTTTCTGGCAAAAAAATTGCCTTTCGGCATTGGAAATTGGGGGGCAGAAAAGGGGCCCTTTGACGTGGGGAAACCCCCATCTGTTTCCACCGGGAGGGAAAGGAACATTTCAAAGGGCCCCCCCCAAAAACCCTGGCAAGGGCCGACATTCAGGCTTTTGGTTTGGGAAATTTTTTGGGGGGGTTTGAAGTGTTTTTTCTGCCCCAAAAACCCCGGGGGTGGGCCCAAAAGGCGGGGCCTTCTAAGTCCTGCTGTACGGCTTTCAGTTCGCCCAAACTGGGGGGAAGGGAGAAGGGGTGGGATGGGTTTTCTGGGGGTGCTGGTGGTACCCCGGGCCGACGGTGGAAAGGGGCTAAGCAGGGGCCCTGTTTCCCTTGATCAGGGGAATCTGGAGAGACCATGGGCAGCTGAGGAACGCGGGTTTGGTGGCGGGGGAAAGAGGAGGGGGAGAAAAGGGGTTTGTGACAGGGGTTTGGGAAGCCGGGCATGGGTGTGGCCTTTTTTGGCCCAAAGTGTTCCTTTCCTTTTCAACTCATGCTTTCGTTTTGCATTTGACTAGACTGGTGGTGGTTAAACACCTAAGATTCTTGCCCCCTTATTTATCCCTTTTTTGGGCAAAGGGGGCATATGACATCAGGGGGGAAAATTTCAGGGGCTTCCCTCGAAAAAAGGCCCCGGCTTGAAGGCCCCCTTGACCTTTTCAAAAGACTTAAGCGAGGAGCGGTTTTTTCCCCGCGATCGTGGGGGGGGAAATTCATCCCCGGGCCGGACTTCGCGGCCCGGGCCCTGTCCCTTTTTAAAAGCGGGGCCCCCAAAAGGGACACTATCCTATCGTCTTTCCCCCTTTGGGTTATAGTGATGAACGCGCTCGCAACCCAAAATTCGCTGAAAAGCCCACGTTGCCCCGAAATGCCCCCCTTCATCATCATAAAACACGGGTGATTTGGTCGTCCTGCTTTCTCCCATCCAGGAGCTGGGGGTTACAAGCAAGAGGCACTGAAAGGGCGTTGCCGACCGCCCGGGTTTTTTTTTCCGATTGACAGGCTTCCTTCCCTCCTCTGAAGCATCAAAAACGGGGGTTCAAGAAAGGACAAAATAAATCCTTTTGGCCTCTTGACCCTTTGGAAATCCCCTTCTGACCCCAACCGCATTTTTTTTTCCACCCCCGGCCATTTTCCCAGAGATTAAAGGGAAATTTCTTTTCTACAACCCCACAGAGCATATCCCACCCAGCCTACATAAACAATATGATTTTTTTGTAGCGCGGGGACTGGGATTCTCATCAATAAGGTCCGGCATTTTTTTGACTCCATTCGGGAGGCTAAAAGACGGAAAAAACCTAGAAAGGGGGGCCATAGATTTTGACAAGGCTCAGTAATTGGGTTTTTAGTATTGGTAAAAGGGGGGTTTAAAACCCCAACTGGGGGAAAGAAAAGGCTAAATTTAAAAAATGGCCACGGCCCATTTAAAAAAATCAAAGGGGGAGCTTTTTTAGGGGAAACTGGATATTTCGAAAGGCTTGGGTCCAAAAATTTTTCCCCGTTTTTCAGCTCCCCTTTCAGACCTTTACAAAAGGGACTATGTCCACAAAGGTTAAAAATAGGACAAGAAGTCAGGGAAAGCCTTCCAAAAAGTTAAGAGGGTCTTATCAAAAAGACCCGGTTTTAATTTCCCCTAAAATTTTAAAATTAGTTTTAGTTCAGGCAGATGCCTGTAATTTTGCCCCTGGGGCTTTCCTCCACAGTTTGTAATGGAAGGGGTGCCTTTTCCCTTTAATGGGTGAAATGGGGTCCTTAAGGTATTATTTGTTTGGGGGAGAAAAAATTCAAGCTGGTTTACTTACTAACATTTTTTAAAATGGATGGCATCTTCACGGTCTTTTTTCTTTTGTTCCTTTGGGGGGATATCAAGTCAGGGCCCCAAAACATTTCATCTCTGGACACGAACCCGTCCCCCCTTCCCGAGTGGTAAAGATGGCTAGACAAATTTTCCCCCCCTTTTTTTTGTACTTGATAATTGCTTGTAAAAGGGTAAAAGAAGGGGACCTTCCCAAATATCTGGAAATTCACCCAAGGAAATCCAGAAATTTGGGGCAAATTTCCCCCAAATTTCTCTTCCCCCGATAAAATTGGATGATTTCTTTCCCATTATTTTACACACACAAACAGTGTGTTTCTGGTGTGCTTTAAAAAATACATCCACAGGTGTGTCTCTAACTCAGATGTTGCCAATAAACCATCAGGGAAATTTCAAAAAACATACAAACTTTATATGGGGTTTTCCCAAAATTGTTTAAATCCATAGTAATCCTAGTGTATGTAAAGGTTTGACTTTCTAGAAAGTAATAAAAATGCTTTAAAAAATTCTCTCTCCCATTATTCTGGTATTTGGCTAATATAAATAATTATGGTAATCCTAATTGACCTAAAATGGGTAAGGTTTAGTGATGAGCGACTATCATTATCGGGTCAATAGTCAATATCTTCAATTATGTAGACGATTTCCAATAGTCGATAATAGAAATTATCGCAATGGACGTGTTAGTTTTGATGAGCAGAGAGAACAACACCTGTTCATTGTTTACGACCCATAACAGGTCTGCTTGGAGAAGCTGGAATATAACATCAAGTGAACAGATAAACTGTGTGTATGGTCTACAATCTTCAGGCAACTATACTTAGGTTATAAAAGCCACAGAAAAAAGTCACAGACCATGTCACATATCCCCTAGTCTTGCCCCTACCACAGTCATGACCCTAAACCTGCATGACCCACAGATAAAAAATGCCAAGCAGGCAGTATTGATTGCAACCATCAATTTTACTACGAACTGCGAATTGAATTTCCATGTCCTGCGGCCACCCGCTTGAGCCCCAAGATACCTAGCATTCACCCCCCGTTAGCTTTAAAATGTGTGCCGGATAAAAGAGTCTTTCAGCCACTCATTTATTAGTTTTGACTGCGACAATTTGACGTATTAATCTGTCCTTTACAACAGCTGATGACCATTGTAAACCTGTCTGACAAACAGATTAAAGTGGTCTGCCCCGAAATAGGAGTCTTTCAACCACATTTTAGTTTAAGTCTGGACTATAGACTACTCTCTGTCCTGAGCCACAGGAGCATGAAAGCCCCAAACCTGCATGGACATAACAGATTAAAAAGATGCCGGAAAAAGGTAGTGCTTTCCACCACGCATTTTAGTTTCACTGACAAAGACCTATCCCTGTCCTGGGCCACAGCCATGAGCCCTGCAAGACCATGCCCATGACCCACAGATTAAAAAAGTGCCGGAAAAAAGGGTCTTTCAACCACCATTTAGTTTCACCTGGACAGATAGACTATACCTGTCCTAGGGCCACAGCCTGAGCCCTCAAACCTGCGATGACCCCCAGATTTAAAAGATGCCGCGAAAAGAGTCTATCAACCACCATTTTAGGTTTCATGTGACAGTCAGCTATCCCTCGTCCTGGGCCATAGCATGAGCCCCAAACCTGCACTGATCCCACAGATAAAAAGTGTCGGATAAAGATCTTTCAACCAACCATTCTTTGTGACTGGACATTGACATATATCTCTTGTCGCTTGAGGTAAGCCTACATCTGGTTCAAAGTCTGCCTGTACTTCTACCCTTGCTACAATTCCAGAGGCAATATTTGTATCAGCCTATTTTGTACGTTGCAGTTTTTTTTAGAGTAGATTATTCTAGAAAACCACATTTTTAAAATAGGAATGAATCCCCACCACGTCTCTTTGTTTTCTTTTTAATTGTATTAAATCGGGTTTGACTTCACTTTAGAGATTTTTTTGTACTAGAGCTACTGTTAAAGATCATTGCGAAAAACAAGTCATTTTGCCAATATGTTGTACCAATTAACAGTGTCTTTACCCCTATTCCTTGTTTTTGACAGCACTTCACCTTTAGAGCCACTTATGAACATTTTGCCTGAAGAACAAATTTCCTGTTAATAAACACATTTTTAACACATGAGCCGACTTGCCATAGTAATAAGCTGCATTTTACAGACATGTCCCCCATACAATCCAAAACATGACCCTTTGAGCACTCTTGGACAATTGTTGAAGAACAAAATGTCTGCTTAGAAACCACATTTTTTACATAATAGGCTGTCTGTATAGCTGCATTTCACAGGCAACATTGCCCCCCCAACAATTCAAAACTATGACCTTGAGCATCTCGGTGACAATTGTTGAAAGAAAAATGTCTGCTAAAAACCACATTTTTTTACAACTAGTACCTGCCTAGTATCAGCTGCATTTCACAGCAAACATATGCCCCCGCAAAGAAAAGTTGAAAACATGACCCTGTGAAGCAGACTCTGGAACATTGTGATAGAACATATTCTGTTAGAACCATATTTTTTTAGAACTAGGAACTGTAGTATAGCGCTCATTTCACAGCAACAATGCCCTCAGAAAATTCCAAAAACATGCACCCTTGCAGACGACTTTTAGAACAATTCGTGAAGAACAACATGTCTGTTGAACCACAATATTTTTTATAAATTTATGCCCCGGAAAACCGCCTCGTAGTATTGGCTTTCATTTCAAAGCAGCATGACGCCCAAACAATTATAAAAAATTACTTCTCATGCACTGTTAAAAATTGTGAGGGAGAAGTGCACATTCCTCAGAGAGACCCACATTTCATGTTCAATGGACCATGAATTATGAGGCTGAGGACTACTCACAGCTCCAATGGACCCCAAAACTCATTGAATGCCAAAAAGATTCTAAAGATAAAGTGAGTAAATGGAATGCGTTTCTTTTCATGAAACCTTGCGTGTTTTACTAGTCTCCCACCCCTTCTTCTTACTCCCTTTTTCTGCCCTCACGCCCCAAAACAGAAAATGCAACTTTTGGGAACAGCAGAATAAAAATTGCAGATAAGAAGATCGATCCAGTTTAAAAAAGTTTCAGAGCCGGACCAATTTCTTTTGGAAGATGTGAATCGTGAAGCTATGACCGGCAACTAAATCGGTGACTCGGCAAGTTGAGAGGCCAACAACATAATCAGATGATCCACGCCTGATTCATCTTGCATGAAAGTCAAACGATCACTGTATCTGTGGAAGCCCCGGTATGCGCCTTTGTCTGTAAGATGACTCCTCACAGCTCTGTGCTGAAGACGTGGCCCTCAGATATGAACCCTGGCTGCGCGGCATGGACAAACACCATTTATGGCCGTGCGCCCAGCCGAGCCTCGGCAGCCATTCATCCATTTTCGGATATCCCAGAAAGTTGATTGGGTACTGGACACATCCGAAAACATCGTGTGTTGAGCACGCAGATAGCTCGTGCACCGTGATCTTAAGGTGGTCTCTGTGTGTTGTAAGTGCTGCCCTGCCCGATTACATGCGTTGCGTGATTGGCTGTAAATAAAGATTAGCCAAGAAGTCACCCAATTCATGGCTCTTCTGCCCGCAATGCCTGCTGCTGCCATTAAGGCTACCTTGCACTCTTACTGCTATCACTGTTGCATGACGTCTGCTTCACTGTGACATTTGAAGAATTGCATTAGCAGACGCAAACAGATGTCTCCAGTTGATCAACTTTTTTTTTTTTTCCATTTTATTTTTAAAGCTCGGTCTCCATATTCCTGCATTTAACTCGCTACTTGGCGTGGGCGCCGAAGGAAAATGGTGCATGAAGTTTAGCTACTGTACCGCGCGCGTCCAGGAAGAACTGTAGGATCCCCACCCACGTAACTGTTGTTCATTTTGATGGCTCCTTTATGCGTAGGCATCATGTTGCGAGTGAAATGGAGCATCCCAAGCCTCATACGTGAGAGATGGAAGCCTTGATCTTCCAAGTCTCAGGGTCGAGGCCGTGACACTAGCAAACTCATCTCCTCATACTTCCATCCCTCCCGCCTCAAATATTTTTGCGCCAACCCTCTTTGCCAACTGGCATTGGACGTACTGGGTAACGTCAGTGGTCATCCAGGACATCGCTCCCATTTTTTTATTTTTGCTTTTTGATATTTCTTCTTTCTTATTTTTTATTCTCTTATATTTTTTTTTTTTTTTTTTTGCTTTTTACTATTTCTTTTCTACATGCTTCCTCCTAGCTCATGCCTCCAGACTTCAACACATGCGCGCTACTTTGCTTCTAGATGATGCACCCTGATGGAGCTGAGAGCCTGCCGCCTTAGACACTTCCCTCCTGGACCTGAAACACTGCCTAATGCATGACCAAAACATTGTGGAAACTGTCGCGATGCCTTTGTGAGCATTCGATGGAAAGAAAAGGACTCGATGTCCGGCAATCTGTGTCGTCTCCTCAATCCCTTTCCCATCTGCTCTCGCCTTTTTGTTGCCGCATCCTGATGATTTCTGAGTCGTCCACTGATCCATTCCACTGAACTAGAATCACCACAATGCCCTCATGCTGACAAGGCATTTGTCCACACTGGCCCATTTTGGTGGCACTTCTTCAAAACCGTGCAAGGATGGTGCCGAGCTCTTTCAACCTGCCTCACAACTCTCAGTGGCTCAACACCCGCGCAGTTCGCACATGCTTGTCAGGCCATGTTCACTTCGTTACCTGCGTAATGCATTGTGCTGCATGCCACCAATCGCGCGAGCTATTTGGAGGGTCCTGGACCTTTTCGAGACGATATGCGAGGGAGCGGTGTTTACCGCTGTTCGTGGGCGGGGGGGATGCGCGGATATCATCTCAAGTGGACTTCCCCCCTTGTTTTCCACCCCCCCCCCCTCTACTACCCCCCCCCCCCACCTGCAAAACAAAAAACTACGCCCTTCCCAAAATAATCTAGAATGTAATCGTTACTCAAACTTACATACCCTACGGTCTTTACTCCTCGTCAGTGATTCACACAAAAAAATATATTATTTATCACTACTACACACACAAATATTTTTTATCATGAAGCTGCTACAAAGCAAATTCTGCTGAAAAGAACCACGTTGGTATCCATGCATTGTCTATCATATCATCAACACAAGGTAGACTTGGTCGTCTGACATTCTGCATCCAGAGAGTATGTGGGCTACAGAAGCAAAGAGGACACTGCAAGGCGTCTGCGATCGCCCCGGGATTTTTCGATTGACTGGGATTCTTATCCTCTCTCTGATAGCATCAGTAACAGCGTGCGTGTGTCAGAGCAGACAAAATCATCTGTCTTTAGGCTCTCTTGATCCTCTCATTGGAAATGCCTTCTGACCCAACCGGCATTTGTGTATCATCAAGAGGTCATTCAGAAAAGATGGGATTATCACAGGTGGTGGGTACCACGAGTTGACTTTTTTTTGCATTTTACTTTTGTCTTCCCCCCCCCCCCCCCCCCCCCCCCCCCCCACCACCCCCCCCCCCCCCCATTTAGTATTCCCTCCCCCCTTATTTCTTTTACGCGGCTGCCTTCGCCTTCATGTTGCCGAAAGATGCAACTGACGATTGTTTGATGACGCATTTTGTGGACGCTGACTGCAGAACGAACGGAAGGAAGGTAAGCTGCCCTGGCGAGTGTAGGTATGCATTAACCCACTGAAGAAACAGATTGGCCGACAGCTGTTCGTTGTACTGAGGATTCACAGGGCCCCATGGACAGCCCGTATGACAGGACCTGATTTCGTCTTGCCAATCCAGGACGATTCCATCTGCCTTGCTGTGTTGTCGCCAGCCCTAAAAACAATTGGAAGGGCAGATTACTCTCGCCCTACCTACTGACCTCCATTGTCCTACACCCCTCTTTGCTCGCCTTACACCTGCCCATTTCGCATCCATTAGTTCAGAAAGATAAAAATTAAAGAAAGGTATGGAAGATGTTTTTGACAGTCTCCTTATTAAAAGACGGCAAATCACAGCGTATTCTTAAGATCCCTCATAATTTCATTATATGGCCACACTATGATTAGAAACTGAAATTTTCTAGCGAAGTACCTGTGAAGCTGTCTGTGCGAAGTAACCCGTAAGAACAAAATTCAACAGTGTTCTCCAGAGATTTACTACTGCCCAGTCAGGACTAGGAATTGATAGTATTTCAACAAACATATCATACAAATGATGCGCCAATCTGCGCCAAACTGAGATTCACCGAGCGCAATAAAACTATTCAGAAGTTGCACGAGATGAGAAATTGCCGTATTTTCAGCAATGACAAACAGAGAACAGTTGCTAGAATATTTTTCTATCAGGAATTGAAAAAAAACTAGGGCCGCCACCACGTGCATATAGAGCTATTTTAAAAAAAAGTTATGCGCGAATAACGAAACGCGTGGTATTTTACACCAATGAAATAGACCGAACAGTAATACAAAATTTTGTATTCAGATTTTAAGTACAACGGTCGGTCATTCTTTGACAAAACAAAGCACCCCTAGGCTGCGCCCAAAGTGGAAAAACACCGTATTAAATTTGTCGCTACTGATTATAATAGGATGCAGTTTTTGCACTATGAAATACTAAGAGCAATTAATAGCAAATATTCGTGCCATTAGTAAATGATAAGTACAGCATGGGTCTTTCAAACAAATTGGCCTAACTGAAAAAAATCCCTAATGAAATTTGTGTGACGGAATAAAGGTGGTTTTTGCCACCTATTAAAATTACACCTACGGCTGACTAGAAAAGTCTCTGTGATCCTACTTGTAAGAAAAAATACAAGAGAAGGATGGCCGTTATTGGAAAAAACTGCGGCTGCTGCCAAAAGATGGAAAAACACTATTAAACTGTGTTCTGATAATAATAGGTGGTTTTTGCCCACCTTATGAATTACAACAGAAATTTAGTAAGCAAATTTCGTGTATGCGTAATTATCCAGCCCCCCTACAGATGCGCGTCTTTCAACAAAATTGGGCTTGAGGGGGGGCGGGGCGGGGAGGAGGGGGTTGGGGGTGGGGACTGACCGAACCAAAAGTGAAACAACCTATTGAATTGTGCTTAGGATAATAAAAGTTGTTTGGCACCTATGAAATACACTCCAGGCGTGACGTAAGAATAAGTTCTGCCTATCCTCATTGTAAGGTACAAAGTGGGTCTATTGAACAAAATGGCTGTAGCAAAGTGAAAAACACGTAATTAAATTGCTGTACTGATAACTAATAGGTGGTTATTTGCACCTATGATAATACCAACAGCAATCTACTAGCAAATTTTTCATTTATGCTGGTAATATAAATACAAGATGGGTCTTGTCAACAAACAGGGGTGCGCCAAAGTGCAAAACACCTAATTAAATTGTGTGTACGGTTAATTAAAAAGGTGGTTTTGACCTATGAAAATATACCTGCAGTGACTAGTAAAAAAAAAATTCTTATCTATTGTAAGAAAACCCAACCAAACCAAAACCCCCCCCCCCCCCCCCCCTCTACAAGGTGGGTCTTTGAACAAAACTGGGCTGCCGCAAAGGGAAAAAACCATATTTACTCACGTGTGTACTGATAATTTATATGTGGTTTTGTAGCACATGAAATACAACCAGCAAATAGTAGCAAATTTCGGTATGATTGAATATAAGTAATATAAAACGTATCAAAGATAGGGTCTTTCCAACCACAAAATGGCCTGCCGCCAAGGTGAAAAAACCTAATTAATTTGTGTACGGATAAGTAAAAAGTGGTTTTTGCACCTATGAAATACACCTCCGCGGTGACTAGAAAAGTTCTGTTATCCTGTTGTAAGCATACAAAGTGGGTCGTTAGCTTTTTATTTAGGACAAAAACTGGGCCACTGCTGCACAAAGTGAAAACACACGTAAATTAAATTGTGTAACCTGAGTAATAATAGGTGGGTTTGTGCCACCTGATGAATACACAGCAATAACTTCAGCAAATTTGTGCGTGGTAACTCATAAGATGCAAAGATGCGCCGTCTTTCAACAAGAAAATTGGCCCCATGCGCCAAATGTGAAAACAACCTAATTAATATTGTGTATGACGTTCTTTGCACTATGAAATTATACCCCCACCCCTAACCATACAGTGACTAAGAAAGTTCTGCTATCCTATTGTAGCTACAAGGGGGGATATTTGAACAAACTGCGGCTTGCACAAAAGATGAAAAAAACTAATTAATTGTGTACGGATAATAAAGGTGCGGTTTTCGCACCTATAAATACTCTGCAGTTACTGAAAAGTTCTTGTATCCTAATATAAAGTACAGAGCCTGCCAACAAAATACATAGATACTATTTCCACAAAAACTGGCCAAAAACTGTGACTAAAAAAGCATTTCAATGCCAGCGTTCAACAGCAGTCTGCGACCTGCCCCACCGAATATACACTCACTCGGCCATACTTCTATTAGCCTACACCTGTCCAATCTGCCTCGTTAACACTTATTTCTAATCCGCCAATCACATAGGCGGCAACTCAGTTGCCTTCAGGCCATAGATAGACATGTCGCAGACAATACTCCTATCACCCCTGTTCAAACCGAGCATCAGTATCAGTCGGGAAGAAGGCTGGATTTGAGTGCTTTGACGTGGGCATCGGTCCGTTGGATGCACAGAAGGGCCCCTTCTGAGAGCCGTCTCGGCAGTATTTCAAGAACTGCTGATCTCTGGGATTTTCACGCCACAACTATCTCTAGGGGGATTTACAGAGACAATTGGTCCCGAAACAATGAAAAATAACACTCCAGTGAGCCTGGCAGTCATGTGGCGGAAATGCCTTGCTTTTGATGCCAGATGCGTCAAGAGCGAGAAGCATGAGGGCAAGAACTGGTTCTGAGCCTTAAAGAAAATGTGCAACAGTGACTCAAATCAGCCACCTCAGTTAAAACCCACGAACCCAACACACATGAAGCGAAAGAGCTACTCATGAATCGCCCACAGTATCGCGAACTTTGAGGCAGATGGGTACCAGCCAGCAGTTAGACCACACCCGCGTCTGCCACTCCTTCAGCTAAGAACAGGGAAACTGAGGCCTAGCCAATTTACCCAAGCTCAATCGGAAATTATTTCGCGACAGTAGAAGATTGGAAAAACGTATGCCTGCGTCTGATGGAGTCTCGATTTCTGCTTGCGACATTCGCGATGGATAGGTCCCCCCCGATGGCCGTCAGAATTTTGCTCAACAACATAGAAAGCATTGCGAATCCATCCCTGCCTTGCTATCACACTACGTTCAGCCGGATGTGTGGTGCGGTATGCAGGTCAGTCATGTGTTGGCCGAATATTTTCTTGGCACTCTTTTGGGCGCCGCCTTAGCGTTACCGTAACTTGAGCATCGTGCCAAACACTCTCTGTTGAATCTCATGCACGAAGATATGATGCAGTTGAAAGGCAAAAGGGGTCCAACCCGCTTACTAGCATGCGTGTCACCTAATAAATGTGGCGACTCCCCCGTGAGATTTTACACTCTCCTTTTCAAAAAGCCTACCAACCTTGTCTGTCTGTGTCTCGCCTACCCACCGCCTTTCCCCCTGCGGCCTTGTACAGCCCTAGGATAGCCTTCTTTCAAAGTATGCAGCCCCAACTAACAAAAACTGAAATTCTCTAATCTACCTCATGTTACTAATGTTCAAAGCCTAAACAAGCACAGGTGTCTGTGCACGTGAACAAAAGAGAAGATCTGTGTCGCTGACCTGTATATAGAGCGAGAAAAGCTAACCACGCCTGCCTCTTATATGAGACACACTAAACACACTGATGCTGAACAAAGGAAGACGGCCACTGTTCTATGCTAAAAGAGGCTTCATCGGATTTTTCAGCCCAATCTCAACTCCATTACACATCACAAGTCTATGACCGTTGCACACCCAGCTCACCCTGCCCTAATATCTCATAAGCTGTATGTAGTGCGCCGGCCAAATTACAGTAAGCCGCCAAAAAAAGGCGCTATATTAACCACCTTAAGCGACCAAGACCTGTTTCTGGCCCTTCCTGACCCAGCCCGTATTTTGAAATCTGACATGTGTCATTTATGTGAGAATACCTTTTTAGACACTTTCTACTGTTATCCATTGCTGATTACGAGATTGTTTTCTCGTGACACGATTCGTGCTTTAAGTTAGTAAAGAAATTTTTATCCATACAATACTTGTTTGTTTGTGAAAAAAATATAAAAATGCTTCATGAAAATTTGAAAATTTAAACCGCATTTGAAGTTAAGAGGATGCCAAAATTGTCTTGCCCGTGCAAGACAGTATCATTATTCACCACAAAATAGTTTATAACTAGCATCATACCAATATTGTCCACTAATAGCGTTTGGCTCATATTTTTAAATGTCTATTTCTTTTATTTAGACATAAGAGGGCTACTTAGAAATTTTAGTGAGTAATTTCTCCACAATTTCAGAAAATTTTCCCAAGTATACATTTTTTTGAGACCATCCGTTTCCTGACGTGTTTGCAGGTCGGACCCATGCTTGCTTAGATAACCTCCCATAAATAATGCCATCTAAGAAATAGATGCCACTAACGTATTTACACTACACACCCCCCCCCCCCCCCCCCCCCCCCCCCCCCCCCCCCCCCCCCCCCCCCCCCCCCCCCACTTTATTTAGGAAGTTGAATAACTCTTCTAGAATTATATTCACAGAAATCTCACACTCAGCCCCCCCCCCCAACACAGTGGAGAGTGAAATTTCAAAATTTCTACTTTATTTTGCCAGATTTTTCAATTATTTATTCCTATTATCTCCTGGAATACGCGTAAATGTGACTAGGTATTATGCCAACTTATATTATCAATTCCCCTAGTGTATACCAGTCTTTTTTTAGAGATACTCCCATATGTGCGCCTTGTGGGTGCCATTATTTGTGCTCAACCATATGAGCTCCCGTGAAGAATAGGAGGAGCAACTACCGGTACTCTTTGAGGGTGTCTCATTTTCAATACGATTTTATTTTAGGCGCCATTTCAGCGTGTTGGGCAGGCACACCCTAAGGGCTGTCTAAAACTTAATAAACACCCCTTAATATGACCACTCATATAGGAACACTACACCCCTTAAGGAATATATCGCAGTGGGTGCATTCAGTATTTTTTGGACCTGCCACAGGATGCATTACACAATTTTTTATGTAAGCATAAGCGCGACGTGTCGCGAGATAAATGTAAAAAAAAGTTTTTTCATATCGAAATCATCAGCCAATTTTAGCTTCTTAAAATGTTTCACATATACAAGGAATCCTGGAAAAAAGTAACCTCCTTAAAACTTTGTTAAGCAATTTCTTCCCAGTTTGGCCAATACCCTTACCATGTGCGGGTGTAAACCTATTGCTGATTTGGGGCGTCATGCTGCCAGAGGCCGTATATAGGAGATCAAGGCTGAAGAGGCTATGTTGGCCTTTTAGGAACGCAGATTTTTGGTGGCGAGCCATGTCGCATTTGCAAAGTCCTCCCAAGAGTAGCAAACAGGCTGAAACATTCCACGTAAGTCGCACCCATTGCAGATTCAACTAGCCCATCAGGATCACCTAATCCTAAAGGGTGCCGTATTCTGCATTTTAGGCAACAGCAGGTCGTTTTTCATAGCTTTTTTTTAGCATCTTGGCCAATTGAAATCACTGGGACGGAGCAGCGAAGAAAATGCCAGTTCAGTCAATTGTTTTTGCAGTTTCAATTTTACCAGCATTCGCCGCTCGCCCCCAGTGTAAAATGATGTGATAACTATTCAATCTATACGGGGGTCTCGGCCGATACACTACATGATATAGATATTTATATAGTATTTTTCTGTTTTATTTACTTCTTACAACCAGTAGAAATACGCTCTCATAAAAAATTGCGTTTTTATAGTTGTCTGATATCTGACAGCGCATATAATCTTTTCTTTTATTTTGCTGATCCGTGTGCCAGAGCCCTGTAGTATAGGGCTGTGTTTTTTGCAGGTTGAGTTGAAGTTTTTATTGGGGTTACCATGTTATCGAGGGCTGCCATTGTATGCTATGTTTAACTTTTTAGTAAGGTTTTTGTCGATATGTATTTGAACAAAATACAGTACATCTTGTAGTAGTGCTTTTTATTTAAATTTGCTTATATGACGGTCACTGTACGGTATATATGACATGGTCGGCTTTACTACAGCCGGTCATTACGATTACACCGATACCCAATTTGCTATATCTTTTTTTATGTGTCTTTTACCTGCTTTTTTTTCATACAATTAAAAACACACTTTTTATTCAAACAGCAATGAATAGCGTTTTTGTCATCACCATAGTTTGAGCAGCCATAAACTTGCCTTTAATTTTTCCGTGCTTGCGATGCCTAGTGCCTAGGACTTGTTTTTTGCAGTGGAGGAGACGTTGACGTTTTATTATTCGTATCCATTTTTGCGTGACAAGCTTTCTTGATCTGCTTTTTAAATCCTATTTTTTTTGCACGCGCCCCCAAGGGTGAGAGAGTAGAAAATACTGCCCCCAATCTAGTATGTGCTCGCTTGTTCTCTTTTCTTTATTTTTTAACAGTGCATAATCAACCCGTGCCAGATATCCGCTGATTAATGCTCTAAGCTTATCTTAGGGTCGCTTACAGGATCCGTGTATGGCCTGGATGTCACCGTAATTTATATATGTTTTTTTATGCTGAATCGCACTTTAAAAGAAAGAAAATGTTTTTTAGTGTGTAATACAAATTAGTTGTATGCATCGCTATTTGAGAGGATGCTTATTACATTTTTTATTTTTCCGTGTATAAGCGCTGTATAAGGCACATTTTTTTATTAGCCGGGATGACTTGACATTATTAGATTGCGTCTACACTTTGCGAGTTTGTCATAAGGAGTTTGTTGACGTCGTTTTATAATCCATTTTATGTGACTGCCGGGAGATGAACAATAATTCTCTAAATTCTTTGTGCGATTAATTGTTTTTTTTTTTTTTTTTATTTTCTCACTATGAGCACGTATCACCGTCACGGATGTTAATTGACATGACAGATTTTAGTATGGAGAGTCATTACGCAGCGCTGGCGATAACATATATGGTGTACTTATATTATTTCTTGATCTTTTCTTGCGGCGCGATCTGGCTCGTATTTGGTAACCTGTGAAAAGGGCGCGCTGTAGCGTATTTTTCATTTTATTTTTCGTGTTTGTGTTTTTACATAGTTATTTCACTTTTTTTTACTTTTTTCACATTTTTAACTATTTTATATTTTACTATTTACCCCCATAGGCACGGATTTGAAATGAGATGATCTTTAGATCTCTCATTCAATCAGGAATCAGTGCATAGCTTGTTGCCTATGACTCGGCTTCGATGAACAAGCTGTCATGAAATCTCGATGCCGCGGCGTGCCCACAGGGCGATGTCTACAGAACTCAGGGCGTCGTGATGACGTCACATGACAACCCGGAAAGGCCATTCTTGCCTTACCGTGGATGTCTGATAAGGAGGCAGGAGGCTGCCTCGCAGACCCTCGCTGGACCCCACTCCACATTGCCCTCTAAGACTAACTCAGGTGACAACGATCAGTGAGCTGCTAGCAGTCTTACCCAGCCGACAGAGACGCAGGGCTTAAAGGAAGGCGGAATGCTCCTCCTGCGGTCTCTCTTAATTAGTGCTGCACCCGAATCGTGCGATAATTAAGGGGTTACACCGGCCCCCCCCGGAGCGATCCCAGGACGGTGCGACTGCGCTCTGCTATGGTAGATGTCAGCCTTTAATATACAGCTGAACCCCGCCGCCTGACATACGACGGCGCAATCTCTGCTTTAGAGTTCTGCTGCGATCCTCAGGAAGTAATCCATACGTCCAGGTGCATTCTGTTACACCCCCAAACGATTCTTGGACGTTCTATGATGGTATACGCCCTCAAGGTCGTTAATGGGTCGGTTAATAGAAATTTCCCTACAACTAAATTATCACGCCTGATCAGAAAATTCCACCGATCAACATAAAATAACCGTTGCCGTTTCACTTTGCTCAGCAATTATTAATCGCTCAACATCTTAGGGTGAGTATAGGCTTTATTCTGATTTCATCGTCTGATAGTGAGATAAAACAGTGCATCATGCATCTGTTTCATATATGCTGTCATGTAAAGTTCTTAGTTTCTATCTGATAAATTACCTGAATCCTTATGATTGCCTTACGATATATATATATAGTTTCCATGTGATGTGTCCTACTGTGCACGTTTATTGTTGTTGTAGTGTGTACATAACTAGTCCTGCCCCTCATATTTAAATTGAAAACAAGTCTTATACTGCCCGTTCTCTCACTAGGAAATTCAGACGCTAATGTGCATTGTTTCCTCACCTCCTCTCACCTGGGATATAGTGCTTCACTCTACTCACTCTCCACTCGCCTGGGACCCAGCACTATACCATCCTCACTCTCTGTCTAAACAGAGCAGGGTGGCATTAGCACCCTCCTGGGCTGTAACCGCCTGGTGGTAGTTGCAATTAGACTACACAGCAATCCTGCTACAAAGCCCCTTAACGGCATCAGGACATACTTATACTTCCAATGTCGGTAAGGGGTTAAACAATTAGGGACAGACCATATGATGATATCATGTCTTTGGAAAGTTCTGATAGGTTTGATTCGGCAACATCTGAGTTAATTTGAGACACAACTGTGGATGTATTTTAATTCAAACCAGAATCACACTGCTGCTGTGTATAAACATCATGAAATGAAGTCTAAAGAAATCAGCCAACCTATCAGGAAGAGAATTGTTGACTTGTACAAGTCTGGATCATCCTTGGATACAGTTTCTAGATACACCGAAGGTGCCTCTCGTTCATGTGTCAAAATAATTATATGCAAGTCAAATACAAATGGGAATTTCCAGCCATCATATTCCGCTAGGGAAGGAGATGGGTTCTGTTGTACTCAGAGTTGAACATGCTTTGGGTTCTCAATGTGCCATATCATCCCATGAATAAAAAGCAAAAGACTTGTAAAGATGGCTGAGCAGAAGCTGGTAAAATTGTGTTATTATTCAGAGATGGGCGAATCGATTCTAACAAGTGGAATTCATTTTAGAATTTCAGGAAAAACTTCGATTCTGAACAAAGTCAAAGTTTGAGTGATGCTCGGAATAATGCGTGTTTTTAATGATCAAATGGCTGCTCGAGCACAGGCGTTACATGGGGCAACGAAGTCTGGTGAAGAAAGGCGTAGGCCTAAAAGTTACATGTGACAGAGATGAAGCCAATCAGAGACCTGCCGTGATTCTGTGACGTCAGCGCAATTATAAGGTCCGGGACGCGAGAGGCAGTTTCACACTGCTTCACGTGCTGTGAAGCTGCTGATGCTGGCTGCTGATATCTCACACTAAAGAACTAACTTTTATACGCGATTTATGGGGGGGTGTAACAGCTTGTCTCAGAGAGCTGCTTCTCTTACATTCTAATTCTGATTTTGTGGGGTATTGGAATTAAGTCCAGTGTGCGTCCAATTCTCAGCTGGCATATACATTTTAATGCTATATGCTCAGTTCTTGAGCATATTGAAAGATCCAAGGTTATCTAAAGCCTGTTGCGTTGTCATTCAGTTAAAGAAACAGCGTTTTTACATCCATAAACACTACTTAATTTGTTGGCTGCTCAATTCTTTTGCGCAATTTAGATCCAGGGTTAATTAAGAGTTTTTTCTGGCTGTTGTGGTTCACTAAAAGAAATGGTGTTTTGCAATGCCAAAGAAGAATATTTTGGCTGTGCATAATTCATTCCGTAAGGTTAATTACTTAGTTTTGTATGCTGTTGTGCTCCATAAATTACACGCCGTTTTAACCACGCTACAAAGTGTCAATTTTTGCAGCACATTTTCTTTTGCGCAATTTACATCCATGGTTAACTAAAGTATTTTTCTGCAGTTGTACTTCAGTAAAAGAACCGTTATTTTTCAACGCCAAAGAAGAAAATTTGGGGCTGTGCATAATTCATATCCCGAAGGTTAATTACCGAGTTTTTCTGCTGTTGTGCTCCGTAAAAATAAGAGACACACCGTTTTAACACGCTGCCAAAGCTGGTTAATTTTTGGCAGCACATTTCTTGTCCGCAATTTACATAGAAGGGTTAACTAAGTATTTTTTGCAGTTGTACTACAGTAAAAGAAACGTTGTTTTTCAACGCCAAAGAAGAATTTTGGCTGTTGCTAATCATTAACCGCAGGTTAGTACAAGTTTTCTGCTGTTGTGCTCGTAAAATACACGCCGTTTACACGCTACAAAGTGGTAATTTTTGGCAGCACATTTCTTTTTCCGCAGATTTACATCCAAGGGTTAAATAAGTATTTTTCTGCAGTTGTATCAGTTAAAAGAAATGTTGTGTTCAACGCCAAATGAAATTTTGGCTGTAGCATAATTATATCCCAAGTTAATAAAGCCTGTTTGTGCTCTTTATATTCAGTAATATACACAGTTTTTGTAAACGGCACAGAGATGTAATTTTTTCTCTGGCCATTTGGTGAGCGCAATTTATTATCCAAGGTTTACCCAAGCTTGTAGTGGCTCTTCATTTGGAGTCATAAATACAGGATGTGTATTTATCATTTACTGATATCTTCATTAAACAGAGTCTGTAATTTTTTGAACAACAGTTTGTCAGTAGAGAGGTGGAAGCTCTTCACATGCGAGTGGAGTGGCCACAAACATTCTTGAGCAGGCCAGAGGTCACGACAGTAAGGGAAGTTCGCAGCAGGGGTTCACTCGGTGGAGGCCAGAACCTGCCGGTGTCATTAGGGCCGTGTGTTGACCTAGCACCAAGGGTTCTTGGATTGTGGTGGACTAGGGTTATCCACTTCCTCCCTGATGACATCTGAAACCCAGCTCCAAAGAGTCGGTGGACGTCTCAGACATAAACCCATAGTGGGCATGGCCGGGAGCAGGATCAGCGGCCCTCAGCTGGCCTAATCCCACCCACTGTCCCTTCTTCGGTTCCCCTCAGCCAGAGTTCTAGACTATGAGGTCTGGGATTAGCGCCACTTTACAGCGAGGATAAACAATTTGAGGAGGCAGTCAGCAGGCTACTTGGCAGCAGAAGAAATGGCGGCCTATATCCCCTGCTTCTTCTGTAGGCTGCAAGTATAGATGTGGAGAGTGGGCATGGAGGTCATGTTGTGAGGGGCAGCCTCTGTTATACCATGACCGGGTGAATGAGGGACAGCAGTGAAGATGCAAGCTACAATAGATGATGATGTAGCTGACCGCACTTGGGAGCTGGGTGACTGCAAGGGCTTCATAATCTCAGGAAGAAGAGGGTGTCAGCTTGCATGTCAGGCGCGGTGCAGCCAGCAAGTGGGTTGTGTGGGCCCGTGAGTCTGCAGGGTAGCATCATTGGGAGGTCAGGGCCAAGCGGCACGGGGTAGAAAACCCGCTTCGCAGGTCCAAGAAAGTAGCTCGGCCAGTGGTCTCAGCCGATCGCGGCAGCGGCGGTAGTAGTCACTCAGTGCGGGAGCGCGTTGGCGGTAAAATCAGCTATTCGGCGGTGTGGCAGTTCTTTGCTAAGAACCGGAAGGAGCCGACTATGGGTATATGTAGAATACTGTGGGCAGGAAGTGAAGCGTGCGGGAGCTAACTTTGGCACCACGGCCCTGCATCAACAAATGACAGCTGTCAACCATCAGGTGGCTCTGGGAGAAACGTGGCTCAGTGTGGGTGGTCCATCTGCTGCAGGCAGCAGCAGCAAGCGCCAATGGCACGCATGCCATGTGCTAGCGAGTCAAGGCTCCCACCACCTCTGCAGAAGGGAGCTTGTTTCTCTCTTGCCATCATCTCCCGGTCAGTTGCTCCTGCCTCCTCGCTCTCATGGCACCCAACAGTGTTCAGCGAGGATTGCAAAGAGATCAAACAGTATGACGTCAAAACCTCCTAAGGTGAAGACGCTGAACATCTGCTTCCTTTCACCAAGTTATTGGTAACTGCCAGTCTTTACCTTTCCAATACTGTGGGACCCTGCACCGAGCAGAAGAATTAATGGCCTGGCCGAGCCGAGATGGAGGAGTTCCTAAGCCGTAATTTTTATTCCAAAAAAGGCAAGTACCAGACCCTTAACAAATATGTAGAACAGAAGGTGGGCCAGGTCCTTGAGCTTATCGGTTGTTCCAGAGGTGCACGGCAGTGCGGACGTCTTGGAAGCTGTAACTTCGGTCAGGCCAGTACATGGTCCTTTACGGCCCCTCACTGGGCTGAATGTGCTTCCTCTGCCCAGGCACACCAACAACTGGACAGGACGACTCCGCTTTCTCCTCCACGTTGTCAAACTGCCGGTCTGGGCCGGCTGCTCCTGCGCCAACGTCTTCCTCCTCCACCACCACACCACATCTCAGCCTCCACAAAGTACTGCTCCATCATACCACATGTGTAAGGGGCACAGCAGTGTCATGCAGTTCTACACCTGTTGCCTCGAAGAACTCGGAAGTCACACAGGGGAGGATCTGCTTCCGCGTCATGCAGCAAGTATAAATCGTTGTATGGCTTTACTCTGTGTCCAACCTGCAAATCGGAAACACATGGTGCCGAAAATGGGAGAAAACTTGGTGTCCGCGCTGGTGTCCGAGGGATGGTCCATGCACCCTGACAATGGCGCACGGTGTTCAATCTGGTTGTGAAAAGTTTTCCTGAAGTCTTCCACGATCTCAGAAGATTCTGAAAAATGGCACAGGAAACTGTGCATGCACTTCATCCATTCCTACAAGCCTAGGTACACCCCCTGAGTTGCAGTGGCAGGAAACGGGGCCTTCCCCAACACACGCTGATATGCGATGTTTCACCAGTTGATTTCCAGCTGCACATGTTGGGACCGGACTGGTATGCAACAGAGAAAGCCATTACGATTTTTGATGATCCAGGCGGACAGGATACCTCTCCCTGTGTAACTTTGATGTCGCCAGCTGGCAGCTCATGCGTGACACTGCCGTTTGCTGAGGCCTATTCGTAGGAGGCATGTTATTTGTCAGTCGCAGGGGATACGGGATGAATACGTCTTTCACTGCTTTATGTCCTGGAACAGTATGCTAAAAATCTGTCTGGGCAGGGGACTGAGCGTGGCGACTAACATCTCGCGGCAATGACGCCCAGGTGGGGACTGAATGAGGGGGGGGGGGGTGCAGGTAGGTACATTGGGCATCTGGTTGAAATTAGTGGATTGTCTCCTACCAGGCTTACAGGAGGAGGAGGAGCAGCTGGAGGAGTTGATGGAAAGAGGAAGATGAGGCAGGTGACCCGTCTAGCACCGTGGCTGGATATAGTGGAGATGGAGGGGGCCAGGGGGAGTTCCCTCGGAGTCACACTTGTGGGGGCAGATGGCCCGTAGCATTCTGGAATTGCTGGCTAGTGACTGTCCGCATAGTCTGCATCCGCTAGAGGGATAACTTCTGGCTCTACCATATTGCGACCCACGCTACTCGGCCAAAATGGAGCCTTTTTCCAGCTGCTGAGAGGGAGGACAAACTTCAAATACTATTTGGGAAATCCTCCGTAGTCTCAGTTCGGCCGCTGCCTATGTGCAGCATCGTCCCTCCTCTGACTGGTCTGACCGGGGGGTCTCCTCTGCCACTCACATACTACTGCTGCGGCTGCCGTGGGAAGTGTGGGGGTATGCATAGGTGTAATTTTAAGGGGGTACGGAGGGGACTGGTCCCCCCCCACTTTTTTTTTGGGTGGGGGATGGTCCCCTCCACTGTTTTGCCACGTCAATAAAAAATAATCCATATGAAAGCATGAGAATACAGCAAGTGGGGAGAGCAGAGCACAGAGGGAGAAAGACGGGTAACCTGTGCCTCCATATTTCTGTTGCATCTTGGGGGGACAGGTTAACGTAGCAGCTGATATGTCAGTTGCAGAGTGAGAGCAGGTTGTGGTAGAAGCTTCATCAATTGAGAACGCTGCTCCACAGCCAGCACACTTCTGTATCTGGGGCTGTAACTTTCCCTCCCCTCATTTTTACCACTTCCCCTATACTCAGGCCCTCATAAGTGGAAGAAAGAGAAGACTACTTGCCAAATGCCAAACTGCCACCAGACTTACAGGAGACAGGTAAGGAGGGGGCAAGGGTGCTAGGCGTTGTGTGTGCATGTGAGCACGGTATGTACTGTATATGTGAGATGTGAATATACTGTACAGCCATGTTTTTATACATGTCCCTTCTTCCCTGCACTTACGCGCCAGGGAAAATGAAAGTGAATGGGGCCAGCCCCACAGCATTTTAGAAGTATGGACTTACTTCTAAAACACCCAGCATACAGCAGAGTGCACAGTATGCCTCGCTATATGCCGTGTCAACATACCTTAATAGTACGTTCACACAGAAGATATGAATGCTGATTCTGGGCCGGATTCAGTGCTGGATCTGCCTCAGAACCAGCATCCAATCCGACAGGAAACTGATTTACCTTATACCCTATGTAAAATCAGTGTTGTTGTTTAGATTACACTGATTTTACTCTAGTGTTTTCGGTGTGTAGTATCAGCGTCTACAAAGAATTATTCGAGGGTTTCTCGCACTAACAGCACTAAAGGATAGGAGGCAGAAATCTGCCTCAGACAGTCTGCTCGTCGGAATTCTGCGTTTGCAAGCGGCAAATTTCCAGAAAGCAAACGACACTGTCAGTGCCAAAAAACTGTCAAGTGAACCCACCCTAAGTGTGTAGTGTGTCTGTGTTTAATATATGTATATATTCACATACAATTTCGGGATTACCTTGTCTAATGTAGTCTCTGGGGTACAGTAATGTAGTAGTGTAATGTAATACTCTCTGGGGTACATTAATGTAGTAGTGTAATGTAATAATCTCTGGGGTATGGTGTAATATAATCTCTATTGTACAGTGTGTAATGTAGTAATATCTGGGGTATGGTGTGTAATGTAAAAACTGGTGTATGGTCGCTACGATTATGGTGATACCCTATTTATATAGTTTTTTTAAGCTGAAGCACTTTAAAAAAAAAAGAAAGTGTTTTTAGTGTGTAAAAACAATATTTTATGCATCGCTATCTTCTGAGAGCTATACATTTTTTTATTTTTCCGTTATACAGAGCATTTATGAGGAACTTTTGTTTTGCGGGATGAACTGACGTTTTAATTGGTACAACTTTGGCGTTTTTAGGAGTTTTTTGATTTGCTTTTTATTCCATTTATGTGCTGCGGGATGAACAATAATCTTAATTCTGTGATTGTTTTTTTGTTTGTTTTTTTTACGGCGTTCACCGTACGGGTTAATTAACTTGGACAGATTTATAGGGGGAGGTCATTAACGCACGCAGCGATACCCCAAATATGGGTACTTTATTTATTTTGATCATTTTTGGGGCGATTGGCGTTTGTAAAGGGGAAAAAGGGCGGTGTACGTATTTTTATTTTTTTTTTTTGTGTTTGTGTTTTACATGTTTTTCACTTTTTTTTACTTTTTTTTTCACTTTTTCACATTATTCTTTTACTTTTCCCCATAGGGGATTTGAATGAGAGATCTTTAGATCTCTCATTCAATAGGAATCAGTGCATAGCTTGTTGTTATGACTGGTTCCTATGACAACTGTCAGTCACGATGCCGGGACGTGCCCACAGGGCACGGCCGGGCATCGTGACGTCACAGACAACCCCAGAAGGCATCTCTGCCCTCCGTGGTGTCTGTAGGGAGGCAGGAGCTGCCGGATCGCCCGATCCTGCTGCTGCTGCCGCCGACAGAGACGCAGGAGGAGCGATCTCCTCCTGCGTCTCTCTTAATTATTGCGACCCGATCGTTAAAAAACCGGGAGCGTGCGTAGCAGCCGGCAGAGAGCCGCGCAGGGATGGGAGCGTGGCTGGGTAAGTGCTGGCTTCCAGGGAAGCGAGTGCGCCCGTGGCCCGACATGCGGACCGCGGCACCACACGTCCCTGGTGCGGGGGGCGCCAAGGGGACACGGGTTCGCCCGCAGCCAACCCTGCGGGCTGCGGGACCACCCATGACACCGTGGCAGTATACAGAGGAGATGGAGGCAGGGAGTCCCTCAGAGTCACTTGCGCAGATGCCCCGCTGCATGCTGATTTGCCTGGCTAGTGACAGCCGAACTGTCACCATCCGGCAGAGGGATGACTTCTGGCTCTCCACCCTCTTGGACCCTTGCTACCGGTCCAAAATGGGGGCATTTTTTCACCTGCTAAGACGGAGGACAAACTCAAGTACTATAGAGGCATCCTATGTAGTCCTTTGGCCGCTATCTGCGCCATAGTCAATCATCTAACAGGTCTGACCTGTTTCTTCACCCCCCTAGTGATTTAGGTACCCACCAGCAGCAGTACCTAGAGCAGACCCTGAACCCTGGATTCTTCTGGCTACCTGCCTCAGCTACTATTCTGATGCTGCCACCTGCCTGATGCCACACATCTGATGCCAGCTGCTCCTTCAACCACCCACCATCTTTACCAGGGACTAGTATTGACACCCACCTCCCCACTCTTCACTGGGCCATTATGTAGCATTCAGATGCTGCTGACATCTCACCATTCAAGTCTCCTCATGCTGCTACTGTCATCTCCAGGCTATGTCACCATGTCACTCTCTGGCTTGATGTTGCTGCCACCTCCTCATTATGTCACCTACCTGCCGCCACTTCAAAATTATGACATTGTGCCACTCTCCAGCCTGATGCTGCTGCTGTTGCTGTTATACTGTGTAATTGTGCCAATCTGTGGCCTAATCATGCTGCTGCCACCTCCACAATCTGTCATTTGCCACTCTGTGGCCTACTCATGCTACTGCCAATTGACCACTATCTCAGTCGACCACCCTGTGGTTTCCTAATGCTGTTCCCACCCTCCACCACTCTATGACGTTGCCACTATGTTTGGTTTTCCCCTTCTTTTAATCTGTCAGAAGGAATGAAAAGGACAAACACAACCGATTGTGTATTTGGAGAAGCCATAAGGATAGTATGACATGGTCCTTTGTTTGCATCAGGATTGTCAGATGAGTAGATAGCCAAAAGCAGGATTGGATACAAAACACAGAAGACATGAAAATATTCTGTTTACTTATTATTTTAGGGATCAACTCCTGTTTCTTTTTGGCTTTAGCAATGATGGATTTTTGCCCAACTGAAAGCGGACACTGAAGGATCAAAGGAATGGCAAAATGATTAGTGACGTCAATGCAAAATTACTGATGACACCCTCTCCATGTATCAGTGTTTAACAGAATCACCACAATAATTGAAAAAATTAACTGTTTGCTACGGGAGCAATATCCCTGTAACGGGTTGCGCCGCGGTCCGGGCCTCAGACCGCGGTCGCACACGCGTTCCCCATTACGGGTCCCCAGCATGAAAGGGGGGGCGCCGCGGGCCGCACGGCCGGCCGCGGCGCCACCCGTGCCATCCACTCACCTGGCCTCGCTCCCGTCCGGTCCTCGTCCCCTGCCGGTCGGAATGCGCATGCGCGCCCGTCCTTGTGAATTTAAAGGGACAGTGCGCCGGTAATTGGGTAATTACCGGGCGCTGTTCCTATATAAGTGTTGCACCCACGTCACTTCCGTGCTGGATCTACGTTGCCCCGAGCCAAAGAGAAAGCGTTCCTTTAAAGTGTATTCCTGCTTATGTGTACCAGAACCCCTCGCTACGTTTCCCGACTCCGAACCTCTGCCGCCTGCCCTGACCTTCTGCCTGCCACCGACCACGAACCATTTGCCGCCTGCCTGCCTTCTGCCTGCCCACGACTACGATTCTTGGACTACGATTCTGTACCACGCTGCACCTCGGCCGCCACCGCAAGCAAGTCACGTCAGGGGGACAACCTGGTAGCCTCAAGCCCCAGCAAGTCCATCCTGCTTTGCGGCGGGTCTCTGGTGAAAACCGAGGGGCTACTCTAGATTCCCGTTTCCCTGGACGTGGCTTAACTACGCATCGCTTGCGTGTTCCGGCGGATTCCACATATCCCAGCCGTCACAGTTAGATCCAGCCATGATCCCGCCAAGGTGCCGCCTGCCAAGCATCGCGGATCTTACGACGTGTGGTTGGCCTCAGCAGTCCAGCAAATTGCACAATCAGGCACAGCAGATTGGGCAGCTCTCCGCCATGATGCGTCCAGCTCCATCGCATCCCAGCACACAGTCTCCATCTCTGCGGTCCCGTCGGTGACTCCGTCTACGTCAGCCGTTCCATGGATACCGTGGAACCCAAGCTTCGGCTCTCCCTTACCCTTAGCTTTTCCCGCGGGATCCCAAACTCGGGCCGGGTTTCATTACCCCAGTTGCACTTCGATGCACAGAAACTGATGGCGGATCAGTTTTCCCTCCGGAGAGGTCCTAAATTGGACCTTATCCGAGGTAAGTCTACATCACGGAAAGCCCTTGGCTTGGGCGACTCCACTCTCTGGGATAGAAATATCCTGTGACTGAGGATCTACAGACCTTTCTTCCAGATTCACCCAAACCGTCTTCGAGGGCCGCGAGTGCTTTCCTCTGCTGAACCGCCCTCTTGAGCCTTCGTCAGGCGACCACCCTCGGTGGTGTACTATGCGGTACAGTTCCGTACTCTGGCTTCGGAACTCAACGTGGAAGTGATGCCGCCCTCTGGTGCCACTTTTCAAAAAGGGCCTGTCCAGCCGGTAAAGACCTTTCTGGCAGCGCTAGCAAGAGACCTCCCGTCCTCCTATTGAACTAATCCTGCTAGCAACTCGGATTATGAGGATATAAGTTCGCAAGAGGCAAGGAAGAGCTAGCGGCAGGAAAGAGTAACTCTGCACAGCCCCCGTCGGCGGGTTTCCACCTGGCCCCGGTTTTTCCAGCCATCCTGCCATTGCCTGTCCCCTCAAGCCTCTGAGGTGCGGCGAACCCATGCAAGTGGACGGCCCAGTTATCGGAGCAGGAGCTGAACCGTTCGCCGAAACCGAGAAGCTACATGTCCTCTACTGCGCCAGCCCGTGTGAACCATTTCAGTCAGAAGCTGTCCGCATAACTACCCCTCGTCCGGAAACGCTCCACACCTAGGAGCCGTAGGAGACGGTGGTCCTAGATGCAGTTTCCTCCTCTCCGGAGGTGACCACTGATGCTGTCCGTCGGTCTTCCCGGAGTCTGCTTTCCTGACCTCAGGCTCTGCCGGGAACTTCAATCCTTGCCTCATTGTAACCCGGTACCGCATACCCTGTTGTCCGGCTGGAGAAGCCCCTGCTTATTTTTCTTTGGACAGTGGTGACTTCTCAGTGACCCCCATCCATACTTACACTCTCGGCCGGTGACACTAACCGTGTGGGGGCCTACATAACAGGAGAAGATTCTATGTTCCACGTTCTGTCCGCTGCTGTGCTTCCTTGGCAGATCCTCTAGGGGCATTCCCTGGCGTGCATGTCAACGCCCCTACGCTCGATTGGAAGACAGGCGAAGTCCTGCGTTGGGGACCGGAATGCCAGAACCATTGCTTGGAGTACCGGCGGCGAGTGCGTCGCGGTGCCTACCACTTCTCCGCCTCCGCTTGTCAACCCGTTGCCATGCCTGCCGCCGATACCAGACTTTGGATGTGAGTCCTCCGAGAAAGAGGCCGATTCGCTGCCACCCACATCGGTCCCTTTACGACTTCCTCTTGACCTCCTCCCAGGAACCAGTCAACCCCGGCGGGAGGATCTACCCCCGCTGTCCGTGCCAAGACTCATGCCATGTCGTCCTACAATCGAGAACCTGGCAAGAATAGGATTCATTCGTAAAGTCCTCCTCCCCATCCGGCTAGCCGGGTTGTTTTTATCTCCTTCGTGAGAAGAAGGAGGATGGTTCCTCTCCGTCCTGTAAGACTACAGGGTTTAAATTAAGATCACCGTAATGAACCGCTACCCTCTCCCACTGATCCAGAGTCACTGGTTTTGACCTGTCTCAAGGGGGCTAAAGTGTTCTCAATTGGATTTGCGAGGAGCCTATAACCTCGGTCCAGAATTCGGGAGTGTACAGTGAAGACCCGTTCAATACCCGAGATGGGACCATTTGTGAGTACCCTCGTGATGCCCTTTTGGGCTCTGTAACGCTCCAGCGGTGTTCCAAGAACCTCTGTCCAACGATGTCTTCCGGATCTCTTGTTACACCTGCGTCATAGTGTACCTAATGACATCCTGATTCCTCTCCCCTAATCTTCAACTCACCGGTCCAAGTACCCCAGGTCTGCAAACTCGCGCAGCAAACCGACTGTACGCCAACTGGATGAAATGTTTATTTCCATCGGACCAGTCCTACCTTTCTCGGCACAGAGTCCTCTCGGCTGAAGGCCTAAAGATGGACCCCTGGCAAAAACTCTCTGCGGTGCTACAAATGGCCCCGTCCTTCGTGTCGGCCGATACACGCTTCTGGGCTTCGCAAATTATACCGGCAATTTATTCCCCAACTTCTCCACCTTCGGAGGCTCCTATCGTGCCCTAACTAGGAAAATCGAACCCAGATCCGTTTGGGCCTCTCACGGAGGCTGAGAAGGCGTTTGTGGATCTAAAGATGGCCTTCTCCACTGATGGCCTTCTCCACTGCTACTGTCTTGGTCCGGCCTGATTCCGAGAGACCGTTCTCTTTGAGAAGGTGGATCCTCTCGTGGGGGCAGGGGCGGTCCTCACACAGAGAAGTTCCAAAAGGCAAGACTTCGCAACATGTGGGTTCTTCCTTCTAAGACTTTTCGCCGGCTTGAGCGGAACTATGCCATTGGGGACCGGGGAACTCTTGCCATCAAGTTAGCCCTATGAGGAGTGGCAACATCTGCCTCGGAGCGGGTGCTCGTCACCCAATCGAACCACACCCTTTAGAGACCACAAAAAATTGTTGTATCTTCAGATGCTGCCTAAAAAATCCCCAACGTCTTAAACCCCTCCCCAGCCCGTGGTCTCTTTTTTTTCCTCGGTTTGAGTTTTTCGTATACATTTCGCGCCTGCTTAAAAAAACATTCAAGGCTAGATGCCCCTCTCTCGTAGCCGCCGAACGGGTCGGGAAAAACCCGTGTCACAACACATTATTTCCCCCGAACGGTTGTTCACGTGGCTCCCTGGCAGGTCTCCAAAACATTCCTACGGCAAGACTTACGTTCCGCTGGCACTCAGGAGGAAGATTCCGGAGTGGGGGCCTAGCTCCTTTGTGGGCTGGCCATCCCGAGCTTACGAATCTTAAGCTTTGATCTCGCGGCACTACTGGTGGCCGACATCTAGCACAGATGTCAAGACATCACCCTCGCCTTTGTCACTTGTGCTCGAACAAGGTCCCACGCTACAGTGCCCGCAGGTCTCATTGCCATCCGCTGCCTGTGCCGAATCCCTTGGACGCACGATAGCTATGGTACTTCGTCACACACCTACCAGTCTCCTCTGGGTAATTCAGTCATCTTGGGACCGTGACGGACCGGTTCTCAAAATGTTCCCAACTTTGTGGCCTCTCACCTGCCTGCCGTCTGCCCCACAATTGGCTAATCTTTCTTCTCTTTCTTTCCGGCATATCTCTGGCTTCATGGACTACCCTCCACATTGTCTCCGACCGCGTGTTCAATTTGTTTCCCGATCTGGCCGTGCTTTAGTTCCCACATCCCGTCAACAAGTCAAGTGGACTTTTCATCGTCAATACCACCCTCCATCCAATGGGCAGGTGGAAGAGAGATGAAACTCAGAGTCTGGGAGAATACGCTGCGCCACTTTGTGTCCCGGCACTCAGGACAACTGGAACGAGTGCTGCACCCTGTGGGCTGAATTTGCGTATAAACCATCTGACTCGATGCTGCCGGCGTCTTCCCCGTTCATTGTAGTCTATGGCCTCCGACCCAGGCCCCCCCCTTGCCCTCTTCCTCCTGACTCGGATGTTGCCGCCTGTCAACGTACACAGCGACCAGTTTCTTCGGCATTTGAACCCGCGGTGGACATACAAGCTTTTGTCTGCCTCCATCTCTCCGGATCCACAACGGCATTCATGTATCCCTCGCTTTAAGCCTCTGTGTCTGAACCGTGTTCGTCTCGGAAGAAAGTGACGCTTCCCCATGTAGCCGTATCCACTGACATCATCGAGGTAAAGAGGCATTTTAAGTTACTAGTGAAAAAAACGGTCAAAGGGACGAGGTTTCTTCCTCGCGTGGAGATTGGAGGGGCTTCGGAACCCAGAGGAGAGATCCTGGAGCCTGAATCTAACACCTGAGATCGGGACTCATCCTCAGAATTCCTGCAGGCCTAAAAAGGTGGGGAGGCCTAAGGGAGGAGGGGGGGGGGTACTGTAACGTGTTGCGCCGCGGTCCGGAGGCCTCGGACACGCGGGTTCGCACCTCGGCGGTCCCCACCAGTTTGGCCATCCACGGTCCCCTGGCCTCCGCTCCTTCCGGTCCTCGCCCCTGCCGGCCGGAATGCGCAATCAGCGCTGCTCCTGGAATTCAACAACTTGACTCTTTTGAATATTAAAGGGACAGATTGTGCGCCGTTAATATGGGGTACATAACCGAGGTGCTGTTCCTATCATTAAGTGTAGCACCCACGACACTTATCCCATCTGCTGTGATCTAACGTTGCCCATACCGTCCATAGGAGAAAAGCGTTCCCTTAAAATGTATTCCTGTTTACCGTGTACACAGACCTCTCGTCTACCTACGTTTCCCCGACTCGAACCTCTGCCTCCAGACCCCTGACCTCGCCTGTCCACGACCACGAACCTATTAGCCGCCTGGCCCTGACCTTTCTTGCTGCCCAACGACTATATTCTCGGGACTAACGATTCTGTTACCACGCTGTCACCTCGGCTGCCACCTCACCGCAAGCAAGACACGTTAAGGGGGGACGACCTAGGTGTCCTCTACGCCGCAGCAAGTCCATCCCTCGCATTGCGGCGGGCTCTGGTGAAAACCGGGGCTACTTAAGATACACCTTCCTGGCGTGGCCTTAAACTACCAATCGCATATGCGGTGGTCAGCGCTGATCCACTACCCAGCTGTCACAATCCCAAGAGACTTTGGAGTGGCTGAATTAGAGATGAATAGTAGGCTAGAATATACACAAACACTTAGGGTTTGACACTAGAATTCTACAGCAAACAGTGGATAAATAATTCTTTGGACCTCATATTAAATGCCCCCACTGATCTAAGTTGATGGATTTCAGGTCTGTATGTGGCACACACACTTTGACTCAAAATTCCCCCACAAAACAAAGGAGAAATTAAACCCTTGGTATCACAAACTCTACAGAATGAATGAGATGGAATTTAGGTGCATATGGGGCAAAAAATTACATACACCCTGTATTTTACTCCAAATTACCCCACAAGGCAATAGGGCTAAATTAACCATTTGAGGTATAAAATACCTACACAGTGAACCAGATGATAAATTGAGCTGTTAGATAGGGGGCAAAACAATACACACACCCTGTATTTTACTCTGAATTAACCCCACAAACAAAAGTCTAAATTAACAACCCTGGGTATAAAATACCCTACACAGTGAAACCAGATGGAATTGCGAAGGCAATATTATGTGGCATAATACACACCGCCAATTGATTTCTACTCCAAATATACCGCCACAAACAAGAGGCTAAATTAACCCATGGAGTATGAAATAACCCTGACACAGTGAAGCCATATGGAATTCATGGCGTAACTGTAATGGGGCTGAAATAACATACAACTCTGGTACTTTAGTGATATAACCTCACAAACTAAAACAAAATAAATAATCTGGTTCTAGAGTTCATGCCCCATGTCACCGCCCTGTGCTAGGACTAGTTGCTGAGACCGAATTTCTATCGACAAAGTTGAAATCGGCAAGTTTATTTTATGGGATCGAAATTTCCAGATCATGCATAATTAAGGTTAAAATCTGAGCAATCAATCATAGCAGAGATACGCAGCTTTTTTATGCGGCGCTTCCTGTAATTGTTGTGCGGCATCAAATCAGGATTACAGAGAATAGAGCAGGTGAGATTTTTGTGCGACGTCATGACCTTGGTGATGTGTAAGGTTGCGATTAGGCGTGGAAAAAATCAATACATGTCGTATTTACAATAGAACAGCATTTCCTGATTCAGCTCATGTCTCTCAGCGTCTCATACAGGGAAGGACCTGCTCTCTGCCTGTGGCCAAACACTCAGCGAAATTAAGTCTATTTCTGCACAGATAAAACTCTACTATTAGCTGTGATCCTTACCAATTTAGTTATAGTTAGTAAGATTTTGAAGATTTTATGTATGTTAGCTAGAGAATTTTAAAGCAGCATCTACCGCATGTAAGATTCACTGCGGTCGGGACGGGGGGGGGGTGGGTCGCGAGCGATCCCAGACAAGCTCTATCTATAAAGAACACTGATAAAGTCACCAAGACTTAGTGTAGACTTGAAGTGGAGAAATCTTTAGTTATTCAACAGTTTGCGTATAGAAGTATATTTCCTGATAATTGGGCACCTGAAACACTTATATTTGGGATACATTCACATTATCTAGTTAACTGCAGGTCTCTTGTTAGCTCAAAACTCCACTTTTATTATCAGGTTAGACCAATTCAGATAGGTGTTACATAGCTCAATTTTCTACCCATTACACCTTTGTACTGTTTGAAGTATATCACCTTTGCAGTTCTAATTACAATATCAGCAATCATGTAGATCAGCACAAACAGGCGTTAGGTTGTTTGTTGGCCAAAAATACCGTGTATTCTGTAACGAAAACATCACAGTGTACGGTGTTTTTTTGACTTTTGCGCAAACCCAGCAATTGTTCAATAGTCGACAAGCAGCATCCACGTAAATCTTAAAACAGCAATTTCTATATATCCCACAGGTGAATTGAAAGGATGCAAAATGTTACCGTATTATTATACCAAAACCATAACAGGGTTTACGATGTTTTGACTTTGGCGCACCCCAGCATTGATTTCATTGACGCAAGCATCTACTTAAATCTTAAAACATGCAATTCCAATTCACCACAGTGAAATTGAACATGGTGCAAAAAATATCCGTTTTATTATACAAACTATGAACCAGTTACGTGTTTTTTTGACTCTTTTGCGCACACCAGTCAATTGTTCATTGACGCAGCATCTACGTAATCTTAAACGCAATTCTGAGTATACAACCACAGGTGGAATTGAAAAGGTGGCAAAAAAATACCGTTTATTATATCAAACATAACGTTACGATTGTTTTTGTCGACTTTGCACGGATAGAGCCCAGCAATGTCATTGACGCAGCATCTACAGTAGTAAATCTGTAAAACAGCATATTCTATATTCACCACTGGTGAATTGAAAGGTGCAAAAAATACAGTTATTTAAAACAAAACATAACATATTACGTAGTTTTCTGACTTTTGCGCGCGACCCAGCACTTGTATTCATGAACCGCAGCAACAACGTAAATCTTAAAACAGCAATTCTATATACACCCACATGTGAATTGAAAGGTTCAAAAAATAATCGTTTTATACCAAAACATAACAGTTGAGCAGTTTTTTTTTACATTTGCGCACCCCAGCATTGTGTCATTGTACGAGCAGCATCTACGAAAATCCTTAAAACAGCAATTCATATTTCACCCACAATGAAATTGAAATGGATGCAAAAAAGACCGTTATATTATATCAAAACAACAGTTACGTGGTTTTTGACTTTTTGCACACCCAAGCATTGTTCATTTGATCGCAGCATCTACAGTAAATCACTTAAACACAGCAATTCATATTCACCACAGTGAGAATTGAAAAGTGCAAAAAATACCGTTTATTATATCAAAACAGTACCAGTTACGTGTTTTTGACTTTGCACCCCACATTGTTCATTTTACGCATCATCCTACGAAAATCTAAAAAACAGCAATTCTATATTCACACACAGGTGTGAATTGAAAGGTGCAAAAAATATACGCGTTTAGTTATCAAAACAAAACAGTTACTGTGTTTTTTTTGACGTTTTGCGCGCTACCCAGCATTGTTCATTGACTGCAGTATCTACGTAAATCTTAAAAACACAATTCAATCTATTCAACCACAGGTGAATTGAAAAGGTGCAAAAAAATATCGTTTAGTTATACTCAACAACATAACAGTCACGTTTTTTTTGACTTTTGCGCAACCCAGCATTGTTCCATTGACGCAGCATCTACGTAAATCTTAAAACAGCATTCTATATTCACCACCAGGTGAATTGAAGGTGCAAAAATGATCGTTTATTATACCAAAAGCATAATCAGTTACAAGTGTTTTTTGACTATATGCCGCAAACCAGCATTGTTCCATTGACGCAGCATCTACGTGAAACGTCTTAAAACAGCATACTATATTCACGCAAGGTGAATTGAGAGGGTTCAAAAAATAACCGTTTCATTATATCATAACAAACAGTTACGGTGGAGGGGATTTTTTGACGTTTTTGCACAGCCCAGCATTGATTTCATTGCATGCAGCTTCTACGTATAATCTTAAAACAGCAATTCTATATTCACCACAGGTGAAAATTGAAATGTGCAAAAAAATAAACCGTTTATTATCATCAACAACATAACAGTTACGTGTTTTAATTGACTTTTGCACAACCAGCATATGTTCATTGACGCAGCATCTACGAAATCTTAAAACAGCAATCTATATTACCACAGGTGAATTGTGAAAGGTTCAAAAAATAGTCTTTAATTACAAAACATAATACAGTTATCGTGTTTTTTTTACTTTTGTGCTACCCAGCATTGTTTCATTGACGCAGTATCTACTTAATCTAAAACAGCAATTCTATATTTCACCACAGGTGAATTGGCAAAGGTACAAAAAATACCGCGTATATTACAATCAAAAACATAAACAGTTACGAGTTTTTTTGACTTTTGCGCACCCAGCATTGGTTCATGATGCAGGCAGTTCTTACTAAGTCTTAAAACAGCAATTCTATATTCCCACAGGTGAATTGAAAGTGCAAAAAATACCGGTATTATATCTCAAAACATAACAGTCTTACGTGGTTTTTTTGACTTTTGTGCACCCAAGCATTGTTAATTGACCGCAGCCATCTAACGTAAATCTTAAAAACAGCAATTCTATATTCACCACAGGTGAATTGAAAGGTGTCAAAAAAGTACAGTTTAGTTATACCAAAACAATAACATTTTACGTGTTTTTGACGTTTTTGCACACTCAGCATTCTGTTTCATTGACTCAGACATCTACGTAAAATCTTAAAACAGCAATTCTATAATCAACCACATGTGAATTGAAAGGTGCAAAAAAAAAACAATAATAAAAAAATCCCCACGTTTATCCTACCAAAACAAATAACATTTATAACGTGTTTTTTGACTTTTGCCGCACCCAGCATTGTTCATTGACGCAGCATCTACGTAAATCTTAAAACAGCCATTCTATATTCACCACCGGTGAATGAAAGTGCAAAAAATACCGTTTATTATATCAAGAACATAACGAGTTAACGTGTTTTTTATACCTTTTCGCCGCACCCATGCTTGTTCATTGACGCAGCACTACGTAAATCTTAAAACAGCAATTCTATATTCACCACAGGTGAATTGAAAAAGTGCAAAAAATACAGTTTATTATACAAAACATAACAGATACTGTTTTTTGGACTTTTGCCCAGTCCCAGATTTACTTGATAGACACCTGCAGTTTAAATTTTGAGAGCCAGCAATTTTTTGTTTTGATTAGAGGGATTTGAAGAAATAAGGCTGTGAATGTTCGTTGCCGTCCTTCTTTAATAAAGAGACTTTCCAAAGACTATTCCATACCTTCTCAAATTTTATCTTTCTGAACATGGAGGGAAAATGCAGGTGGTAAGCCGACAAATAGGGGGGTAAGCACATGAGTGAGTTGGTACGAGAGAAGTGTGCACCTTCCATTCAGGCGACAACGACTACAGTGCCAGCAGATCGTCCAGTTGCAGGAGCGTCAGGCTGTCATCGCTGGGTCCAGGGCCCTGTGAATCTAAGTAACTGAACATATCGTCGCCGATCTGTCTCTTCAGTGGTAATGCAACCTGCATCTAGCAGTCTACCTCCCGTCCTCCCGCAGTCAACGGCCCAGAATATCAGGAATCTGTGTCGATCAGCATCATCACATCCTCTAACATGAAGCAGCCCAAATTCAACTCGTGTACCCACCACTGTGGATAATCCATTGACTGAAGACCTCTTTGTAAGACAAAATGCGGTTGGGGGCAGAAGCAGTTAAAAGAATCAAGAGGATATTTAAGTCTGCTCTGACCGCCCAGTATTACTGATTGCCCTCAGTAAGTAGTTGATAAGGAACCGGTCAATCGGGTGCCAAAAAGCTCCGGTCGGACACGCAACGCCTTGGCAGTGTGCCCCTTTGTACAGTAGCCCGCAGCATCTGGATAGCAGAAAGTCAGGACGACCAAGTCACCATGTGTATGATGATGATTATGATGACCGACATTGCGGATCACAATCCAGGTCTTTTCCGCAGAATTTGCTTGCGATCGCTTCATCAGATGGAACTAGGAGGCGAACAGAGACGATGGGGTAGTGTCAATACTGAGTCCCGCAACAAAAAAGGGATAGTGGCGGTCGCAAAGAAGTCCTCTGAATGATTCCGCCCAGCCACTGGTCAGCGCAAACCCCCCGCTCCTCTGCTTATCTCTGCCGTCAAGAAAGGATACCAGGACCTCTCACAGCCTGGGCCTTCTTTGAGCAAGTCCTCTGATTCACCTCAGGCGATGTCAAATGCGGCCTTTGCCGTAAACGCATAAGTAGAGGCAATGAATCCTTAAGTGGTTAACCACCACCAACAGTCATGAGTCACATGCATCGATGCATGAGTTGAAATGGAGGGAATCACTTGGCCAAAAAAGGCCAGCGACCGACGCCGGTCTCACAACCACTATCAACTACCCCACTGTCTCCGGCCTCCTCTCCTCCCACCTACCAACGTATCCTCACTGCCGCATGGTCTCTCAGAGTCATGCTCAGTGGATCACCTCCGCTTCAGCTCCTCCGACGCCCGAAGTACCAAACCTAGCACCAAAACCACGAGAACCCACTCCTACCCCTTCTCCTTCGCCAGATTTGACGACAGGCTGCACGCCGTAACAGCGCAGTCTAAGCAGCCATCCTACTGTCGTTCCCCAGGTGTAGGGAAGGCAGATAAACACTATTAAGCCCAAACCATCCCAAAGCCCAAAGCCTGAATGGTCGGCATTGCCAGCTTTTGGCGCCTTGGAAAGGTTGCTTGTTCCGTCTGGTGGACACAGATGGGTTCCCGCCACGTCATGGCCCTCTCGCCTGCCCCCCAATACCGAGATGGCCGAGCAAGAGCATTATCTTGCCAGGAAAAGCCGAACCTCCTGTGCCCTGGGCCAGACCACGTGTCATCCTAAAATTACAGAGTGGCGTGTCTGCATCTGTGTCCGGAATAAGTCCGGTACGCACTTATCTCACCACCGACACATGACAGTAAGCACGCCAAAGGCCACTATATCTACTTCTTGGTGACAGCTCACTGGGTGAAGCTGGGTGGCGATGTTCTCTATGGGGGTGACTGTGAGCTCTCAGTGCTCGGGCGCACGCTCTTCAAAACCGCGGGATGGTCGCAGGGTCTTCCCCAAGTCCTCTGGTGTGGCAATCAAATGCGCAGAGACACCATGCCGTGTTGAAACATTAGATCTCTGCCTTGGAGACCATCCGAACACAGGTCAAGTCGAGCTGTGGGACGCGCATCTCCGCAAACGAGACCAAGAGCGCTTGCTGGGTACAAGAACCGTTGTTGCCAGGCAAGGTGGTGTGCTGATAAACGGGGCGAAATCTGCGCTGGCCGCTTACCTTAAGGATCGGTAGGGGCTGGAGCACAATCCCTTGCCTGGACACATGTACAATGGATCCTTGTCTTCCAGCAAATATCTAAACAGAGGCTACCCGGGTTAGACTGCCTGCGTGAAAAGGCTCGAGGTCTGAGATTTCGCACTTTCCGCCGTTCGCGTACCGTTGCTTCGTCCCGCCTGGCTGCGTGCAGCGCGTCAGCTCGGCCTCCCCCGTCAACCGCCTCATTGTTGCGACGTTGCAACACGTAACGCAGTGAATTCCACAACCTCCACATGCTCCAGCGATTGTGAAGGGCAAGCAGCCAATGGCCCCATTAAACGCCTTCTAACGAAGTGAACACATGGCCCTGACAAGCAGCGGTGCGGACCATCGGGGTGTTGAAACCACCGAGAGTGAGGAGTCAGGTGAAAGAGCTCTGCACTCATCCTTGCCAGTTTTGAAGAAGCCACCAAAATAGTGTCAGTGCGGACAATGCCCTTGTCAGACTTGAGCATTGTGAGTGATCTTAGTTCTGGAACGATCGTTGGACACTCTGACAACAACAGGTCCCGCCAGGCGACGTAGGGAGGAGACGGACACATATGCGGACATGAGCCTTTCTTACCGTCAGATCCACAAAGCCCTGACAGTTTCAAACAAATTTCAGCGTCTTCATTAGGCAGTGATCGGGGTCCAAATCTAGTGCAAGGTGGGCGCATCACCTCAGGGTGTCATCATCTGCGCCAGCAAGTCAGGAGGCTGTTGTTAAAGCTGAGTCCCCGGAGCAGCGGAGGAGGAGGAAGAGGAGGTATCCTAGACAACACCGATGTTACCGAGACGTCCCTGCCTTGGAAACTAGGTTGGCGCGAATTTAGAGGCGGGAAGGAGGAAGACAGTGAGGAAGATCTTTGCTAGTCAGCCGACACCTCGACACCCAGAGGCTTTGGGAAATCCAGCGGCTCCATCTCTCACATGAGTGCTTGATGCTCCATTCCTCCAACATGATCCTCGCATAAGGCCATCAAACACACACACATGTTACTGGAAGGCCACCCTCCTGGATTCCCTCCGGTGACAAAAACAAAAATCAGGCACTTTCCTTCCACCAACACCAATAGAGAGTAAAATGCATGAGGAAATGGAGACCTTTGCTGATAGACAACAACTGGAGACCACTGTTGCCTGCTTCAACGTTCCCCAAATGTCACGGTGAACAAACCATCACAGCGACGTGACAGCAGTAGAATGCAGGTAGGCATAGCAGCAGCATCGCATGCAAAGGTGCTGAATCCTAATGGGGTTACCTCATGGCAATCTTTGTTTACCGACCGTCAAGCAACGCATTGCAGATGCAGGCACACTATCCAACACACAGATATTCAGCTTAAGGATCATGGTGCAACGACTATCTGCGTCTCAACAACACCGATTTTTTTGCATGTGCTCCGGACCCAATAGCGAACTTCTAGGGTAGTCCAAAATGGAGAACGACTGAGGCCCGAGCATGGCTCGTCAACGTCGCCATAGAGGTGTTGTTCCTGCACCCAGCAGCCAGCGATCAATATCTGAGGCGGACCTTCAGCCACAGCTGGGAAGTGTCATTAACTAGACAATACGCATCCGTCATTCACAGATAATGTGAGGATTCGTATTGACTTTCATCAAGATGAAGTACCAGGCATGGAAAACACTGATGATTGTTGAAGGCCCCAAATGGCCCCCGCCGAGGGTCACCGATTAAGTTTCCGGTCTAACTTCACATTCTTTCAAACAGAAAAGTCCTCATGAAGAAAAATTTTTAAAATCGATAATGTTCTTACTAGCAATTTTTATCTTCTCTTTTCCTCTTTTATTCTCTTTTGCTGGAGGAGACTGTAAAGACAGCAAGGTTTTCCATGACAACACCGTATTCCCATTTTACTCACTTTATCTTAAGCAAGATTTTCTTATTGTCAATGGTTTTTAGGGTCATGTGTGCTGTGATATACAGCTATAATATGGTCCCTTTTTGGAAACAGAAATGATGGCTTTCCTAAAGTGGCATTTCTACCCTCACAATTTTTTAATAGTGGCCTGAGAAGTCATATTTATGAATTTTTTGGGATCAAAAAGCAGTGAGATCCAGCAAATAATCATGGTCTTTGGAAACAGAAAATGTCGGCTATCTAGGTTGGACATTTCCCTCACAATTTTTTAACATTGGCTGAAGAAGTCCCATATTTATAATTTTATTTTGTGGGGTCATTGGTACCTGTGAGATACAGTGCAATAGATCATGGAGCCTTTGGAACAGACAATTGTGGCTTCTAAGTGGCATTTCTCCCTCAACCAATTTTTAACAGTGGCTGAGAAGTCATTTTTATAATTATTTTGGCGGTCATGCTCTGCTTTGAAATGCAGCATACTACAGTTCCTAATTATAAAAAAAATGTTGTTTCTAAACAGAAATCTGATCTTCGCCAATTGACTCAAAAGTGCTCAAGGGTCATGCTTTGAATTTTTGGGGGCATTTTGCTTTGAAATGTTCAGAAAGAAAAAACAATACTAACAGGTCCTAATTCGAAAAAAATGTGGTTTCTAATGAGTACATTTGGTTCTCACAATTGTGTCAAAAGTTGGGCGATCATGGGTCATGTCTTGAATTTTTGAGGGGGCATTTTGCTTGTACATGTCAGCTATACACTAACAGGTCTTATTCTAAAAAAATTTGTTTCTAACAGACATTTGTTCTTCACAATTGTCCAAAGTGGCTCAAGGGTCATGCTTTGTAATTTTTGGGGGCATTTTGCTGTGACAGTGCAGGCTATACTACGAGGTCCTATTTCAATAAAAAATGTTGTTTCTAAACAGACATTTGAGTTCTTCACAAATTGGATCAAGAGTGGCTCAAGGGTGTATGGTGCTGTCAGAAATAGAATAGGTAGGAACACTGTTAAGGACACATATTGCAAAATGACTTGTCTTTTTTGTCAAGATCTTTGAACATAGCTATCAATCCTGAATTGAGACAACCCATTTAATACAGTGAAAAAAAGAGAAACAAAGACATGGATGGGATACCATCCTATTATTAAAGAATGTGTTTTCTTGAACTAACTACTAAAAAACTTGCATGTACAAAAATATCTGGTAAAAAAATCCCCTGAATTATGGTCCAATGGGCAGGTACAGGAAAACCTGACCATATGTAAGGTTTATATCAGAGACATCGAATATGGAGCACGGACAGAGAACAAAGACAGAGACAATTTCCTTTCCTCCAGCACGTTGAGTAAAATGAGCAAAAATGAAATGCCAAGCAACAAGGGCACTGGGTGTAACATGAGCGTTAACACACCAGTAATTCAAGGTGAAGACTCAAATGGTAGTCCTGCCCTCCTATGACGTGAGGTGCAAGCACTACCCAGGTTCTTGACGTGTACTGAGGAAGGCTGGAGTTCGTCACACTCCGCCTTTCCGCACTCTGCTTCAGCACGACAGTTTTTGTTGCAGCGACATCATGGGCATTTAACCTCGGTGTTTAATAGATTGAACGGACGCCAGACCTGAGGGCTCTCACCGCACCCACTGTAACTCCGCCCTGGGTCATGCTTTGGGCGCACAGGACCAGTTTCTAGTCAATGTCCAGTTCAACTAAAATGGTGGTGAAAGACTCCTTTTTCCGGCACTTTGAATCTGGGGGTCAGACAAGTACTTAATTGGTCATACTGTGGCCCAGGACAGGGACAGATATATGTCCAGTCACCTAAAATGGTGGTTGAAAGGACTCCTTTTTCTGCATTTTTAAACTAGTGGTCAGAACAGTTTTAATGGTCATTCTGCGGGTACAGAGACAGATATAGTTAGTGTCCAGTTTCAAACTAAAAGGTGGTAAAGACACCTTTTACGGCACTTCTTTGAAATCTGGGGGTCCATGCAGATTTGGGGCTTCATGCTTGCGTTTCCAGACATGCAGGGAATAATCATGTCCATGTTCAAGTACATGAGGGCTTCTTTCAAATCATCGTGCCTGTCTGGCAACTTTTAATTGTGTAGGGTGATGCAGGTTTAAGGTCCCATGCTTGGTAACAAACGACAGGCATATATGAGAATGTTCCTGTGACTTTTTTTCTGTGACTTTTTATAACCTATTTTTGTGTAGTTTGCCTAAGATGTAAGCACTATGCCATTTCTGGACTTTTAGCGTGGATTGTAATTTACAGCTTCTCCATCCTTGTTTGGGTTTGTATAAAAAAAATAATGAAGGCGTGTTGTTGCTTTCCCGTAAACTTTTAATGGTAATCGCTCATAATCGATTCTTCACTATCGAAAAACATTATCATTAGCGGCCGACATTAATCGATTATCGCATCGATCTCGCAGCCAAACGCAATCGCTCAACTAACTACACAGACCATTTTAGAAAAAAGACAATTCGTTTCCCGGCCAAAGTACCATAAAACTACAGCCTTCGTGCAGAACCAAAGTTTTCCTGAAATTCTAAACGAACTCCACTTCATTAGAATCGATTCGCCCATCTCTAGTCATAATGCTATTGCTAGTCATGATAAGTTCCATTACTGTATTTTTCTGATTAACAATTGTGCAATTTTGTATGGCTGATGTAAACCATACCTATTAGCAACTTTTTGTTTTTTCCTCCAACTCATAATTTCTTAAAAGAGCCTACAAAGAAGGCCATGTGGATGCTAAAAAAGTCATTCTAGGCTGAGTATTAGCCTGTTATTATGAACTATATTATGACTCACTGCTGCAACAACAGTAAAATAGAAAGCCTCTTTTAACTTAGCCAATCACAAACAGAGCTCGCCCTGCATTTCTTTTCCCCATAGAACTCTATGAGAAGGTAGCTCAGCCACTGATTGGTTAAACCAGGACGAGCCCCCTCTTCCCCCCCCAACAATCACAGTAACGAGAATATTTCCCATCTCAGATAATAAACTTTTAATTATGGCGACCCTTCTAGATCGTAGCCCTATACTTTCTCCATTCAAAATAGACGCCAACATAATGATTGGGGATTCAAATCTCCGCCTGGCTCGAACCAATCACTCTTTTTTCTGCCTTTTTACTGTATTTTGAACTGTGCACCGTTTCATTCTGATTGGTCAATACATCTCTCACAGCTTATAAGGGTTCACGTGTTGCTCCTATTCTGATTGGTTGGTCTTCTGCCGACCATGAGAAGCGCTTACAGAATTTTAATTACTGGTATTCCCCCCGCAATTCTCTATATCCAGCAATTTCCTGATGTACGCCGGTCCTCGGCGACAAACGCGTGTAGGGCTTTTATAGTTTCTATGTTTATAGAAGGTTCAGCTTATTTTCAGATAATATTTTACACTTAATAAAAACGATTTTTTAATTATACTCCATGGCCGCAACGCCGCAGAGGGCTGAATTGCATTGCCCCGATCTGCTTTAGACTACAATGGACAAAGTAGCTCCATGCTCTGATTTGGGCCAGATAGCCAAGCCCCGCTAGTGTCAACCAATCAGCTCTTTTCTGCTATTTTACTGTATTTTGAACTGTCCCGCCTTTGAATTTGATGGTCAATACTTCTCCATAGGTTTTTAATGGTCGACTGTCGCTTACCTAATACTGATTGCTGGTTTCTGCCGAGACCAAAGAGAAGCTCTTACAGAATTTGGAATTACTGTATTTCCCGTGACAATTTCCAATAATCCGAAAACCTGAAGTAGCGCTTCAGCCAGTCTAGATTTTTGGAAAGTGATTTTTTATTTTTTTTTGTAAGGTTTGAGCTCTTTTTCTGATAGTTTTTTAAACACACCTAATGAAGGCTATTTTTTTTGAGAATCATACTCCAATGCCGCACGGAGCGAGAGCAGATTTCTGGTGCGATCTCCTATATGTTTCCTCTCAGTTACGTTATCGTTGTCACTTCGGCCTCCGCCGATACATTTCTTAAGACCTAGAAATCAACAGGTCTGCCTGTCGGAGCTGTAGCGCGTGCAATGTGCCTCACTTTTGCACTGACACAGCAATCGTGCACATGCCTATGGAGTGTATCGAACGTCATTGTGCAACGCCAGTGTCCCCGCCAGCGGAACGCCCACAGCACCGCGGCGCCCACTACACGCACGCCCCTTCAAGGTGATGCCGCAGCCGAAAGTGGCGAAGGCGGCGGCCGTAACATTGCATTCCTGCGTCCGACAGGGGATTTCGCAGCCGGTGAGAGTGCGCAGAGATCTGACGCCAGAAAACAGGCGCAAATCCCGATCATACATGTTGCCAATAAAGTCCATTGTGTTTATTTGGTGCCCTTGTTGAAAAATCACATCAGAACCTTCAGTATTCAACTGTAGTGATGAGCGATTACGTTGACTATCACATCATCGGGTCGCGATAGTCGATTCTAGATACATCGGCCATTATCAATAAGAACACCGATAGTCGATAAGAGATTGATACTGCCGATGAACCATAAAGACTATGGAGAGAACAACACATCATTCTTACTTCCCAAACAGGAGATGGAGAACTGAATTTAAAAATCCCAACAGCTACACTGTAATACTGCAAACATCATGAAGGCAAACAATTTAGGTATAATAAAGCCACAGAAAAAAATCACAGACCATTCGAACTATCCTGTCCTTGCACACAGCAGTGACCCTAAACCTGCATACACCCACAAGAATAAAAAGTTCCCAGAAGGGCAGTATGAACTTGAACCATCATTTTAACTTAACTGGACCATGAATATCCCTCTCCTGGAACCAGCATGAGCCCCCAAACCTGCATGACCCAGATAAAAAGTGCCGAAAAGGAGTCTTATCAACCACCATTATTAGTTGAACTGGACATTAACTATAAACTGTCCTGTACCGAGCAGTATGGCATAAACCGTCTTGACCCACAGATTAAAAAGTACTGGGAAAAGGAGTCTTTCAACCACCATTTAGAGGTTGAATCTGGACATTGACTATACCTGTTTCTGTACCACACTATGACCTTTAAACCTTCTATCCCATAGATTAAAAAGTTGCAAGAAAAAGGAATTCTTTGAAACACCATTTAGTTGAAACTGGACATTGACTATAGACTGTCCTGGACCGCAGTATATGACACCATTAAACCTGTCTGAGAGCCCCCAAATTAAAAAAGTGCCGGGAAAAGGAGTCTTTGAACTCACCATTATAAGTTGAACTGGACATTAACTTAAATCTGTCCTGTAACCGCAGTATGACCTTTAATCCTGTCGACCAACCCACAGATTAAAAAGTCTGGAAAGGAGTCTTCAACCACCATTTTAGTTGAAACTAGACATTCGTACTATACCTGACCTGGACCGCAGTATGACCATTAAAATTCTGTCTGACCCCCAAATTAAAAAGTGCGGGAAAAGGAGTCTTTGAACCACCATTTTAGTTGAACTGGACATTAACTATATCTGTCCTGTACCGCAGTATGACCATTAAACCTGTCTGACCCACAGATTAAAAAGTGCCGGAAAAGGAGTCTTTCAACCACCATTTTAGTTTAAACTGGACATTGACTATACCTGTCCTGGCCGCAGATATGACCATTAACCTGTCTGACCCCAATTAAAAAAGTGCCGGAAAAAGGAGTCTTTGCAACCACCATTTTAGTTTAAACTGGACATTAGACTATACTGTCCTGGGCCCAGCATGAAGACCATAAACCTGTTTGACCCACAGATACAAAGTGGCACTATGCTATTTGTACAGTGACTCTCATTTATTATTTTTTAGTAACTGACATTTGTTTACAGAATTTATTTAGGGAAGTTTTATTTATAGTTTTACATTATTACCATTTTGCTTTTTTTTTCAAGTGTGATAACATACAACATACACCCCTCCCTGCAGTTTTTTAAAGGTATTTTTTACACGTGTAGATGTGTTAATTCGTCCGCACACCCATAAGTAATACAAATGTCCTAATCATCCCCAACACCATGCTTAGTTGAGAGGACATTTGCCCTCCTGGCTTCTGAGGCTGATTCAGCCAATCAATTCAATGGTTTCATTTTTCCTCCAAATCCTTCTTCATTGATTAGGGACAGACTCCCCTGGAGATCAAATGATGCGACCCCATAGTGACTCCAGCCCCAGAAATTTTAAGCCTCAAATTGTGCAATTTGTGTCCAGCCCTGGACCCTTTTTGACAACTTAACCTCACAGAAATCACCTTTTTCAAAATCAGATTTTTTAGAGAAATTTGAAGTTCCTGATTGCCCTAACGGTGAGAGCCAGTGCTGCCGTCAGCCATCTGTTAACACGGAGGTTCCCGTGCAGCAGACTTACAGTGGGCGGTAGGGGAAGG